>JAVTVY010026258.1:0-107937 GCA_036873755.1 Hanleya hanleyi | reverse complement strand
AACAAACTAAACCATACCATCCGACTGTCAAAAAAACATTATTTCGAAACAAAATTTAATGAGAACACCCACGACATCAGAGGAACATGGAAGGTCCTAAACCAACTTCTCAACAGAAGCAAATCAAGACAAACACCCGAGTCATTTAAAATAAACGAAGAAATAATATCCGATAATCAAACAATATCCAATAAATTTAATGAATATTTTAGTACAGTCGCTACAAATCTTGATTCCAAAATTCCAAATACAGGGGAAAATTTTCTTGATTATCTTGGTATCCCTGTCTCACAAAATTTTGAATTTGCTCCTGTGAGCCCCGACGAAGTAAAACGAACTATAATGGAACTAAAATCAGCAGCCCCTGGTTTAGATGGCATACGAATGTCAATAGTGAAATTAGTATCTGAATACATTTCTGTACCCCTTTCTTCTATTATTAATTCATCCTTTGCTACCGGAATTGTCCCAGATTTACTGAAAATCGCAAAGGTAATTCCTATATTTAAATCTGATGATTCTTCGATTCTCTCAAACTACAGACCAATATCTGTTCTGCCTTGCTTCTCCAAAATACTAGAAAAACTCGCGGTCACCAAAATGATCGATTTTTTAGATACACATGGAATTATCTCTAAAGACCAATTTGGATTTAGAGCAAATCATTCGACATCTTTAGCAGCCTGTTCTTTATACGACTCACTCATTTCGGCGAAAGAATCCAAATATTATAGCATAGTTTCTTTTTTAGACCTATCCAAAGCTTTCGATACCGTTAACCATACAATTTTACTCTCTAAATTAGACCATTATGGCTTTCGAGATTCATCAAATAATTGGTTCCGTAGTTATTTGTCCGGAAGATCACAAACAGTGATATACAACGGGATCTCGTCCATGTCTATGCCTATTACCCATGGAGTTCCCCAGGGGTCAATCTTAGGGCCAATTCTTTTTCTTCTCTATATAAATGATATAGATACTGTGACAGATTTGCTGAAAATTATTTTGTTCGCAGATGACACTAGTGTTGTATTCTCTTCAAAAGATCTCAATAATGCTTTTAACGTTATGTCTGAGGAATTGCAGAAGTTATTTATTTGGTTTTGTTGCAATCGTTTATCATTGAACGTAAAAAAAACTAAATTTATGTTAATAAAACCCAATAATCACAGGTCGTCAAACAATATACCGCATTTATTTGTCTCTGGTACAGAAATAGAAGTAGTTCATCATTTTAAATTCTTAGGGGTTTATTTTAATGATCAGTTAAATTGGAGAAATCACATCAATTATATATGTAACAAAGTATCAAGGAACATTGGGATTTTGAATCACATACGAAATTCGTTAAACAGGAAAACCCTATATATATTATATTATTCGATGATTTTTCCCTACCTGAGCTATTGTAATGTTCTCTGGGGTAACACATATGTTACACACCTAAGACCATTAAATTTGTTACAGAAGCGTGCATTGAGAGTAATAACTTTGTCGAAAAGATTAGACCATACTCTGCCATTATTTAGAGACTTGAAAATTCTACAACTACCTACATTAAATATATATACCTGTCTCCTTATGGTTCACAAATTTTTTCATCATTCTGAATTGCTACCACAAATATTTCGGACCTATTTTAAGAAACAGTCGGATGTACATAGTTATCGAACTAGGGGACAACTTTTGAATCTGTATAGACCTATTTACCGATCTAATCTCTCTTTTTATAGCCTTGGAATACTAGGACCTCGAGAGTGGAACAAACTACCTCCTTCAATCAAATGTATTACTTCTACATCCTCGTTTAAATCGCAACTTAAAACGCATCTTATTGAGTCTTGACCTGACCTGTTTCACATCCAGTGCAAGGATTGTTTAATGTTTAACGTAACCGTTTTTATTTTCCAATTTTCACCCAGTAGAAAGGTTTAGTATTACAGCTATTTTATTTTGGGATAGAACAAGCCCTTAGGGGTTTTATTCCCGCCAATTATATCATCTACCAATATATATATATATTTAACATTACTGTACTATTATTGTAAATGTGTCATTTATATTTATTTATTATTTATTTGGTGAATAAATTCAATTCAAATTCAATTCAATTCAAAAAAAATTCAAAAATTCAAAAAAAATTCAAAATTCAAAATACCTGTCATATAGTGAAGAACCATATTAATACAATAAATATATAACACGAGAAAGGTTCATGGGCCTGTCAGGAAATTTTTTATTTCATTTCTTTTCTTTATTTATTTCAATTAAAGAAAACAACTGGCACTGGAAGAGTCCCGGTTACCCTCCTAAAAATGAGTAATATCCTTCACTTCTCAGACATTCCCCCACAAAACATTGAACTGCCAGCCAGTTAAATTGTATGGCGGATAAAAACAATGAAGATCCTCAAGGTTGTCAATTGTCCAAGGGAAGGTTAGGATTAAGCCTCACTTTCTCAAGAATAATCTTTGAAATAAAGTTGACAAAAGGAAGTCAATATGATTGTTGTATAATACATAATACATGAATTCACATATACCAGTATCTGTGTGTGATGGAGCTCACTGGTAAAAGACCTGAAAGTGATAGTAATGATATTTAGTACTGGATTCACAAGCCTGGGGATGATAGGATGAGGTAGGATTTCCTCTCTGAAATAGACAATGCATGAGGAATTCTTAAAGATAAAAGTGTTTTACAACGTCCATATTTACGCTTCCCCATGGAAAGCACTGTTACTGCAAACAGACTGGTGGTCTATAAAGTAACACACAAAAAAAACAACTTAGAAACAAACTAATACAATATAATAACCTGGGATACAGTATATCAGAAGGACCAGTGATTCCACCAAATTAAGCTGCAGATGATATGTACAGACATGTCACAGGCGCCCCTCAACCCTCTGTCACACTGCACTACAGAGAGAACAATCTTTGGGATCACCTACATTAATAATAGAAAGCAATATTAATAGTACACACTCTGACACGAGATTTAAAGTATGAAAAGGAGAAGTCTGAAGAGTGTATAAATTCTATCAAACAGTTTGATTCTAAAACAGCATCAATAGTAATGATAGTACGGTGAATTGTACAATTATAGGACACTATGAAAATTCAAATGTTTACAAATTAATTTCTTATTTACTAAATTTCATTATACATAACCAAAATATGGAAATAATTTCAGACTAATGTGATCACCTTGTGATTCACAAGTATAGGCTGATAATCAGTGATAACAGTATAAGGGCTAGCATCCAAGCTAATAACATTGATAAAATTGACTGGAATTTAGGCTAAATATAAATTGCGACACAGTAACGAGTGAGTTGAATTCGCACAAAACCATGATAAATGTGGACCCCATTTGATTTTGAACCACCCGACGAACTCACCCAGTTTACGGATATGCAGGGGACATCCCACGCTTCATCCAACAACGCATCCCAGCATATCTTGCAAAGAGCGTCTACTATTGTAGTCATTGCACATTCGTAACACCAGTCGGGTCCTTGATGTATGGATCCAAAAGGCCAACAGGTCCTCAGTGGTTGTCATGAGTCAGGGGCCAGATTTCGACTGTTCAACGACACCACGGTTCAGCGCGACCTCGTGACCCAGATTGTCCGAATCTGTGGGACTGGAAAAACTTAAACGTGACGTTCCCTACATTTCTGTAGCAAACTGGAGAAACCAAATCCATCACTGACATTTTCCAGAAACAAATTCCAGGTAGCCGAGGACCGACCTCGTGTTATAAAGTTGGAGAGTCTAATATAAGGGCGATAACTCACAATCAACAGTTACAATAAAACTATAATCATGTCAACATAAGAAAGCGACCTTGTTGATCCTCACATAAACTTAATTATGGTAACCCTAATTTCCTTTTTTTTCCAAACTGTTGTGGTTTGGACTTCGTACTTTTCCTATGATGAGGTGTTTGTTTGCAAAAATTTACGTGTACACCTGTATATGGAAAGTTTGCTCTACATGTATGCTTTAAATACTGTTGCAGCTTCAGCAGATTATCCCACAAGGCAGATGTTGGGGTTCTCAGAATGCTTCCTAAATAATGGATCAGTAGTCCTCCACACAAGCCTGCATTTTGTGGCCATCTTTAATTTATGTAAATTCATTAATGATTCATATCTCTGATACCAGTCAACTGTTCATTAAGAAAGTTGGTTTCGATCATCGATGCATCAAGCGACTTGAATTACCATACCGTTTTTTTCTGATTGAGCGGAAGATTTGGTGGCCATCTTTAATTTATCTGGGACGAATATTAATATCTATACTCGTCCCAGAATTTATGTGAAATCATTAATGATACATATCTCGGATATCATTCAACTGTTTACTGCCAACATAGCTAAAGAACGGCTATCCCTAGGTACACCACACTTGTATCATATGGCCATGACCTGTAGAAGCCTATCGAATAAGGATTACAGAGGCGAGGGGCTTTCAAATCTTCAGCTAGTGTATTTTTTTCTTATATTGAAAAATATCTCTTGGTCCTATAGATAGTCATGCCAACAAAAGTTTCGAGCTGGGGATCATGAGAAAATTCAAGATGGCGACCACGTGGGGTCCCAGAAAAGTGATGTTTTTGTAATATTTCTCAAAATTTCTGCTTTTCCACGATGAAAAGCGGACGAAAACTATTTTATTTCACATCACATTAATATTTACGAATTTATCATGCAGTTCTTGCGGAGAAATTGCATAAATAAAAAAATTCGGAGAGTCTGACTGAAAAATCGACCCCAAAATGCCGTTTTTGAAAATGTCAATGTGACGTCATCAAAGCGGCTATCTTCGATTTTTCTGGCATTTCACCCCCACCCCCAAGGCAACAACAGGTCCCAAAAAGCCCAGGCCAGATAGGGTAAAAAATTTAAAATTAGAAATAAAAAAATAAAATAAAATAAAAATATCTATATTTTTTTTATTTTTTTTAAATTATTAAATTTTAAAATTAATAAATTTTAGTGCTCACAGCAGTTACCGATCAAGTATGCCTCTAGAATAACTGGTTTATTTCACCAAAATCCGAAACTTCCTCATTAACCCAAGGGCTAAGGTAAAGGAGACCCGAACACAAACGGAATCAAATGAACTAGGCCAATGTAGATCCGATTGTACCGGAAGTGACCCCGACCGGGAGTTGTCACATCGGGCCTCATAATGGGGCCGAACAGACAAAATGTCCTTACCGAAACCCCAGAAGTTGCCAAACCAGAACCCGCAGGAAACCGGAAATGGCTGCCGTAAGTGGTTTATGAGCCTCACATACTGGCAGACACATTTTCACACCATTTTCATAATTTTAAATGATGAATAAAACAGGACATATAATTAAAGTGTTGTGATGATCGATGTAAGCCAAATAAAATCAATTTAATGAGGATTTTACTCTGTGCTGTGAGTCGAGTATACAGATTGTTTGAGTGTTTATGAATATGCAAGGCATACTTTACGTTTTGTGAACGTGAGAAATTCCAGAAATATAGTCATTTTTTCAAGCTGTGGAAAACCCTGTCTTTTTGTATTTTTCTGTCTGATTCGGATATCATGGCAATGAGTAATCACCTGTTTAATCTGTGCTTGTAGCAGTAATTTTAACAATAATCTCATCCCAGTGCACAAAATGACGCCTTAGCAACTGTTTTAAAAATCTGTCCTTTGTAATTTTTATTCGGTCCCCAGGTGACGTCACATTTATCCATGAATACATTTTCTGACATCACGTTGTAAAACTATTATTTCAGATCAATGTACAGAAAGAATTTAATGAATTAGTTCATTTTTAACAAAAACATCAATGATCTCGTATCCCAACCCTATAATTTTGAAAAAAATCAACTATGGAAAATCTCTTGCTGGTATCAAAAAATGAACAATTCCATCGATATTTGGAGCTATGCCGCTGGGCTATCAGATTCGCAGATGGGACTGAACGCAAAACATGTTTCTGTTCGTGGCAAGTATTTGTTCAAGTAAAATTGGAAATCGAAAGATGGGGGACGAATTAGACTTGCAAGGGAACTTCCAATGTTAATGAAAAAGGCGTTGAAACAGTTTGATAGCAGCTCTTTAATAACTGACCACATTGCTTTGCTGTCTCCCTTTGTGTTCTCAATACTCGATGTGAAGTAACTCCTTTTGGTAAAAGTTATCATGTTATTGGCTTTATTTTTCAGATGTTTATACGGTCTCCAGTGTTCACTGACATTAGTTTCAATGGCTTGTTGGTGAGCCTTGTCTCTGGCGACACGAGCCAGTTCAATTTCATCGGTATACCAATAATTGGTCAATTATTTTGTTAGAGGCTCGAAAACGTTTGGTAGGACAATGAGACTGTAAAACATCATCAAATAAAAGTGTCCATGCATTATAGCAGTCCTCTATGTCATTAAAAATCTCTGTAGTGTGCTATGGTACATGTTTAAGATCTGATAAAAGTTTATTTTCATTAAGTTTCTTAAAGCTCCTGGTTGTAATATATCGGTGATTGCCTGGAGGATTTCGTGAAACTAGAATAATAAAGTTCTTGAGATGGTCTGCAACAGAGACACAAACGACACCGGCAGTAAACTTATCGATGTTTGTGAATGTCAGATTTATACATGTACTTGTGTTTTGAGTTATTCTTGTGGGGCTTTTAATGACTTGTATTTAGTCCATAGTCGTGCATAAGGTCAATAAGTCGTGTTGACTCATCAGGCTTAAAACAGTCTATGTTGAAATCTCCAGTTATGACACATTGGGCTTTACTGTTGTCTAGCAGCTATGGCATTGGATTATATGACCTTTTAGTGAGCGGATATATAATGGGATATTTCATTGAGGAAAATGAAGGGAAATACTGGATGAATAACTGGTGTATATGTACCGGTATATGAATGTGTGAAAATACCGAGGTAGCCTATAAGTTATAGACGATTAAGGGAAATAGAGGACGGAATGGGAATATATCAAGGGGAACAGATTTTATTGTCAGTGGCTATGGTATGAGGGAGCATGTGTCATAATCTGTATGATTAGGCACAGTGAATGGGAAATGGTGAGATATTGTATTGAGGAAAATGAGAAATACTGGGTGATATTTATATGGCACTGGTTTTATGATTTCGGGAAATAGGCAAAGTGACGGGAAATACTGGGGTATTTTCGGGGAAAATGAAGAGAAATGGGTGAAATAATTGGTGAATATATAGAGATGATTAAGAGAAATAGAGGTAAGACTAAGGACCTGATCAGGACTAGATGAAACGGAAAAAGATGTAAATAGGATATAATGGGGAATTACCGATGGCTATGCGTTATTGGTACGAGGGAGCATGTGTAGGGCGGTGTGGGGGAACGCGTTTGTACGGTATACTCTGTATAAGGGGGAAAAAAGTGGGATATTGCATTGAGGAAAATGAGAAATACTGGGTGAAATTTCCATGGCACTGGATTTATGATTTCGGGAAATAGGGTGAAATATTAAATGTTGAGTGAATGGGGAGGATGAGTGGCTATTGGGAGATTTAATTATGAGTGTCCAGTGTGATAATTAAGTTGCCACTAAGAATCGATCCGGGAATTAAGAGAGAATGAGGGGGCTTGACAGATGGAAATATTATGTGATACGTCTGTAGTTATGGGAATTAAGAGAATGTATATTGTTTAATAGGAATGTGGGGATTAAACATTGTCTATGTGACACTGTTAAGAGGGATCATGTGTAGGGCGGGTTGGGGGAAACGGGTTGCACGGCGTGTTCGCACGACCTGTGCCCATCGCGGTGCGATGGAGTGCCCAAGTACATCCATCCATCCATCCATGCTGCCTCTAAGTATGTAAACCAATCACACTTTGAAGAGAAGTGCCTATACAAACTGCACTCAATAATGGGTCTACAGTTGGTTCTTTTTATCTCAACATGACAGTTCATTATATTTGGGTGGTCAAGATCCGGCCTTTCTTCGTAGTCAAATTGTCAATGAAGAATCCAACACCCTGGGCATCAGGCCATTTTCTTGGTTTAGGGCGATGATAAAAAACATGGATTCAGTTTCAACGTTGGAGTTTTCAAAGTTTTCATTGAGCTATGTTTCGGAACAAGCCAAGATATCAGGGTTAAGATCGTTAATTAGCCTATGGACCTCTTCAATGTGACACAAGTGTCCACCTTCTGCAGTGTTGGTATGAGCAATCTTAAGTACGGAGCCGTAAAAGGGACATGAAAAAAAAAAAAAATTCAGCCACTATTTTTTTTTTTTTTTTTTTTTAAGTCGCCGTAAAAGGGACATGGAAAAAAAATTTCAGCCCCTATTTTTTTTTTTTTTTTTTTTTTTTATTTTATTATGTCGTTATAACGACTTAATTGACCAATGAAATTACAGCATTAAGTCGTTATAACGACTTAATTGACCAATGAAATTGCAGCATTAAGTCGTTATAACGACTTAATTGACCAATGAAATTGGAGTATTAAGTCGTTAGAACGAGTTATTAAGTCGTTATAACGACTTAATCCACCAATGAAATTCCGTCTTACTTCTGCCGCTTTTATTTTGTTAACTGACAACTGGCCTCAAAACAGCGTTTAGATATGCAGTATGAAGCCTGATAATGCCATTGAAGTAATAAACTTTGGATAAATTGGAGAGATATGTAGGCTATAGAGGTGGGAAAAGTTGACGGCGTCTGCCGACTAAAAGGCGACCCTATGACTCTATGCCCAAACCTGCCAATTCACATGACTTCTCTGTGTTGGTCCGATAATATCGCCAAAATTGTTTTGCTCGCCATCCACCATTACAGATAATTGAGGAGCTTGTAGCGTTGGCTCGAGCGGTATGGCGGCTCACTTCAAAGAATTAAAAATGGGTCAGACATGCTGATAATTGTATAGGTATAGCTGTAGTCCACTCCTAAACAGCCAAGCGAAAAAATGTGAAATGCAGACGGATTTTACTAACACCTATTCAGGCACGGCGGAGCCGGGGGAGAGGGGTGGGATGGGTTGAGAGGCTAAACACTGGATTATAGTTTTGATAATTTTCGCAGAGAATAACACATGTGATACAAATGCCGTAATCCTACTATCATAATGCACCACAACACAGCGTTTGCATGCGTAAATTCGACACTTTCTGGGAGAGCCGTTCATAGATTGAACAAGACTGAACTTATGGAGTTTTACATCCAGTTATGAAAAATGGAGAGACCCATGCAATCAAAAACATGAGAGTGGGAACTGAGCTCCAGATCGAGCAACGGTTTAATGTTCATTCAAAACAAACAGAAAATATACCGTCAAAATGCACCAAAACAAAATAAATCGAACATAATGTACATGTATGTAGATTAACTTTCACTTTTGTTTCGCATAAGCACGCATCGATATTGAAAAGTATCAGACCTTATGCCCCCATTTGACATTCTGGTAAAACACATACAAATCAGGACTAACACTTCACACGTGGAGCTCTCGTAGCCATAATGTTTTCATATTCAACATCGAAATATAGTGCGCTCACAAACCACATAAATAGATGTCTGTTTAATATATCAATAGATACTCTGATTACATAATCCACATTCGTTTATTTTAGATATAATTTCAAGATATTATTTCTACGTGAAATTCCAGGGTTCGCTGATCTCTCTCTCATTTTTTTTACAGGTCTAATTGGGGGGGGGGACCCCTGACCCCACCCCCCGTAGATCTGCCCTTGATAGTGCCTATCTAAACGCTGTTTCACCGGGGAGTTGTCAGTTAACAAAATAAAAGCTGCAGAAGTAAGACGGAATTTCATTGGTGGATTAAGTCGTTATAACGACTTAATAACTCGTTCTAACGACTTAATAACTCGTTCTAACGACTTAATACTCCAATTTCATTGGTCAATTAAGTCGTTATAACGACTTAATGCTGCAATTTCATTGGTCAATTAAGTCGTTATAACGACTTAATAAGTCGTTCTAACGACTTCATGCTGCAATTTCATTGGTCAATTAAGTCGTTATAACGACATAATAAAAAAAACAACAAAAAAAAACGACTTAATAAGAAGAAAAACAAATTTCAGGGGTTGAAAAAAATAATTTCCATGTCCCTTTTACGGCTCCGTACTTAAGGCCTTTACAGTTGGACCAAATTGTGTTTCCGTCTAATATACGGGCTCGAGGAGGATCCAGGTGAAACGAAGCTGAGTTTTGATGAGCTGATTGACTCCCTGTCGTAGTTACATTGAAAAATAAGTCAGAAAATGGTGGTAGAGTACAGAAATCACAGTCACAGTCCCTTAGAGGCTCACTTTGGTGTAACTGAAATGTTGGAATATCCAAGTTGATACATTTTCTGTGGAGCCATACATCACAGATGCTATGGCATCTTGATTGCATTTTACCGGTTTATTACATTGACCACATGGATTTTTAATGGGTCCAGGATTTGTAGAAATATCACCGGATAACATGTATTGAGGGCTAGTAAACAATATCGTTGTAGAATTTGGGACTGCTTTTGGTACCTTCTTCAGCTTGGACATGACAAGATTAGGTCTAGCTTTTTGTCGCCGAGCATCTAGGAAAGCAGAAAATCGAAAATAATATTTTAATAATCGATGAATATAATGATATTCCCTTGCCGCATTGATGCGTAAATTATCATACCAGTACGATATTATGCGATAATGTTTTGGAACCAAATGTGATCAAGTTGAGAAATTTTAATGAGTTTTCGGTACGTTGTTACGGCTAGCGTTGTCACTGAATGGTTTATTTTTCCCATAACCAATAAAACGACTGTTCGCAGGTAAGATCTATTGACACTCGAGATTAATTGGAAGCGAGAAAATCAGATGATGAAGCCGAGATTGATTTTATTCAATCACACCAAGTACCAATGGAAAACTAAACTTCGAGACAGATCGTACAAGTCTTCTACGTCGAAATATCAAGTCAAGATGTTATATGACTTCTGAGACAAAACGCCGAATGTCTCAGGAGACCAAGACGTTAAGTCTGAGGAAAATACTCATCAAGCAAAGTTTTATACATTTCTCTAGTATTGACATTTAACTGACACTCTGGATATGAATAATCAAAACAGACCAATAACAACTTAATACAGAGTGGCAAAATGCTTTTATGCACAATCCATTCACATTTACTATAGGGCCAGCAAAATATGCTTGGTACACGAATTTAACATGGTCAGTTAAGCCTGGCCTCGAGGTCTGGAACAATTCATGGCCAGATCATATTTCTTCACATCCACCGTGTATATAGCTCATAAACCAGTTTCTTAAAATCATCTGGAACTTAGATTAACCCCCAGTTCAGAGAAACAATGGCATGGGCCGTGAGTTCAAGGCCCCCCCCCCGCCCCCCCGCCCCCACCCTCACAAAAACCAGATCAACTATGTACTCTGTTGACCACGCAAGTGTATACAATTACATAGCCTAACAACCAGCAAGATAAGCCTATCTGGGGGGAGGGGCGAGGGGGCAAAATTCCCCCCATCCCCCTTACCAAACTTTCTGCGCTATCTCCGGAACGACAAAAAATAGAGAGCTAAAACTCAGTGACTTTATATTTTCTCATATTGGGGTCATTTTGAGCCTATTTGCATAACCCTCCGAGCAGGGGATCACGGGCAAATTGAAGATGGCGGCCACGTGGCGTACCAGAAAAGTGATGTTTTTGTCATATTTCTTCAAAATTTCTGCTTTTCTGCGATGAAAAGTGTGCAAAAACTATTTTATTTCACATCACATTTATATTTGCTAATTTATCATGCAGTATTTTCGGAGAAATTGCATGAATAATAAATTCGGAAAATCTTACCGAAAAATCGATCAAAAAAATGCCGTTTTTTGAAAATGAGATCACTGTGACGTCATCAAAGCGGCCAGCTTGGATATTTTAGTATTTTCTGGTAGAGCTTGATCCAAGGGTATAGTGTGGTAAGTTTCAGCCCCCTAGCTCAAGGGGTAAGAATAATAATTATGAAGCCATTTCTTCCCTCCGCCCAGGCCACAACAGGTCACAAAACGCCCAGGTCAGATATGGTTAATATGATATAACTAACATACATAAATCAATGCTCTTACACTGTTAAAAAAAATTCTTGGATTTTTGCTTGAACGAGTAAAATTTTCTTCAACGAGAAATCACGGTTTTGTCCTCTGAAGATGAAGAAATTCAAGCACCTGACAAATAAGTATTTCCACATCAAACGGAACAGTTTTGAGAACTTTTTGGCTGTTCTTAGCAATTTCAAACTCTGCTTGTCTTTTTTTTTATAAATATGCAGAAATGTTTATTTTTCTTATTTAAAAAAAGTCTTAAATAAGTAAGAAGTGGATGTCCCACAAGAAATTATTTCTTATATTTCCTTAAATATTCTTACATTTTCTTAATTTCATAAGAAATAATTTCATCTGTGGCACCCACTTTTTACTTATTTAAGACTTTTCTTGAATAAGAAAAATAAGCATTTCTGCAAATTTACAAAAAGTAAGCGGAGTTTAAAATTGCTAAGAACAGCCAAGAAGTTCTCCCGATTATTCTATTTGATGTGAGAACACTTATTTGTCAGGTACTCAGATTTCCTGTGCTATAGACACATGATAGGGGACAGAACTGTGATTTCTTAGTCAAAATTTGTTAAGATTATTGATCTCATTCAAGCAAATTTGTTTTTACTGAATGTTTAATAAAGACATTTTATAATCAAATAAGATGCAGGATTCAAACAAGACTCAATCCCGAATCTCACAAAGTGAATAGAATTGCGCAATTCTTGGATTGAATCGCCTTTATCTGTGACATTGGGCACATTACATTACTATATTTTAATAATCAGAACATACCCCACTTTTCAAGCACAGTATGCCATAATAATGTTATTGTGTTATTTCTGTATCTCATAATATAAGATATAAGTCAGTCAGAAGTTGGAAGTTAGAAGTCCCCTCTCGGCTTTTCCAACGAAGTAGGCTCTCATTTGCAAATTGTCCGTAATGAGTGAGTGAGTGAGTGAGTCCATCCGAATCCTTTCGTCGGCAAAATAAGGAGAACCGTTGACATTAGAACCTTGGTTTTGGCATGAAGGTGCATTAGGGAACTGTTAGCAGCAAGTTCTGAGCTGACCTACGTTTGATGAAAATTTCTGGTGATTTTTGAAGAAAATCACTGGTGATTCTGACTACACTAACGTTCCGTCATGCATTTACCTTGACTTAATGAATAGAGTAAACGGTTCAAACCGGGAAACGTACGTGATGTCATATAGCCAATCACGATAGGAGCTTGCCAACATCGTTCAGCTAGGATTTCCTTTGATGTCTGCCCATGTGATCTCCAAATATGGCAAGTGGTGGGTGTATTGATGTTAATTCCCTTGGAATAGCCAATCAAATTTGAATTTTGAAGAGGTCATACATTGCACTTCCCCTAATATGGACCACGGAATATTTATAGCGCTATGACATCACCAGACCTGTATTCTGATCAGATAATGTGTTACGTTCAGACGTTAGTCACACTGCCATTTGGTAAGAATATGTGATAAATATACCAATAGTTAGTGCCTCAGGACAAACCAAGGGTAGTTGGAAGTGACGGGATAATTTGCGAGCTTTCGATTCGTTGTCAACCTGACCTGATTCCATGAACTAGTCGGAAATTGAACCCTGTGAGCTCGTGAAATGCTATGTGGGGAGATTTTGGAGGTCTGCCCCTGAGCTCACCGGACTTAAATCATACTGCACACACACCAGCGACTCTGTGATCGATAGTGACGAACTATAGACGGTGCATTCTTTCTCAGCATCCTCATCGGTGTACGCACATCTATCAGTTAGATAAGCTATGTCGACAGAACCACTCTAACCGTTGTTGTTGCCCGAAATTACAGAATGTTAGATTGATGGATATATGATATCGAATGTAAAGCAGAGTTGTATGAGCTCTCTGTGATTATGGAAGGCAACGGGAGTATCGAAATAGTGCCTGCATGCATATAATGGTTTTAAGGCACGACCATAATGTCTCGACTATAAGGCAGAGATGTTGATGTGATATTTACCAGCCATCTGGCATGAGGTAAGTCTTTTATTTCACTGGTATCACTTTCATTTGAATCATCTTCGTACTGTAGGCTATACTCTACATGACCACGGTTCATATACATGTATATCCATAGTACAGATGCCATGTTATATCACAATACGATACAGGATGCAGCCCCCGAAAAGGAATCCTACATTATGTTATTCACACACGGCACGTGTCGTCGTGACCTTGGCGTCAATCAAGGACCTAATATGTCCCAGGAAATTGTGTGTAGTACGGTGTAATGCGCTAGGATGTAGGAGAACGAAACATAGTAGAACCCGGCGTGTATTGTAGAGTCCTGGCTCTATCTATCATATGCAGTCACCATAATTAGTGGCATATTTGCTAAATTATGTATTGTGGATGGGATCTTGGACCGTCTGACATATTTTCTTTTTGGCTTTGGTATTCCCTCTGTGGATGCCACAGGTTTGGGAGATGCTAGCAGATGGCTATCAAGTGGTGGTGTAGTTAAAGTTGACGAAGGGTAGAAGCGATTCAACTCCAAGTGAATCTAAGCAACATGTATACAGTATCGAAGACAAAATCCCCTGCAGATGAAATTCCGCGGATAAGAGCCACACTGACAAACGCCCCAGTGGGTCAAAGCCCAGCGTCCACAGAGCCCCATACCGAGTAATTAATGAACGAATAAAAAGGCATTTTATAATAAATAATAGTTTTATTATTAAAAATCGGGTACATGCAGATTATGGTTATTTTTGAATTGGCATTTAAAAATTTATTATTCCTTTTTCTTCATAAATCTGAAATGTTCTTATGCTTGCAAATATTGTCTCCTGCTAAAAATAGTCACTCACGTTTGAGATAATAATTTGACCAAGTTGAGTGAAAATCACTAGAAATTTGAGTGACTTCAGTGAAAATCATATGAAGTTTGAATGGGTTTAATATCTATCACTGAAACGAAATATACATCTTGAGAAAAGCAGTGTGTGATCATATTTTGGGTAAGAAATCTGATAACATATGATGCTAGACGCGTTCATGGGTTCTATTTTGCACGAAAAAAAATTTGTACTTTGCACAAATCTCACTAACAATTAAGGTCAATCAGGGCTGTCGCGGATGAGCCAAAACACGTTTCAAATTAAAATAAATATTTCCCGTTTGAAAAAAAGGAAACCCAGGACTCACGGAAGTATCCTAAATTACACTCATTTTACAAAATAGATAGACAGGTTCAGGGGGAGGAGAAGAGCAAGAGGGGGAGGAGAAGAGCAAGAGGGGGAGGAGGAGAGAGGGCAAGGGCGGAAGGAAGAGGCAGAAGGGCAGGAACAGGAGATGGAAAAACAGAAGCACGAGAAGTAGGAGTAGAAGGTGTTTCAGGAAATCGTGATCAGGGTGCAACAGATAAAATTTGAATCTCATCCATATTTAATCATGTAATATGGCTATAGGGAAAATTAATTACGATACCCATTCGTTTCCATTCGCGATCCCACTGCGGATATCTATATATATAACCATGTATTTAGAGGGTGCATATTGTATGAATAAGAACAAAGCAACTCAATTTTCATTATGGAAACTTCAACGCACAAATGCGTATTAACTATATCATATCTCGAGCCAGACAAACAAAACTCAGTGTATAATAAGCCCCATATCATGTTATCAATGAACAGATAAAGAGATAATTTATAATTAATAATAGTTTTGTTATGAAGCCGTACCGTGTGTCAGCATGTAGTTTATGGTGATTTTTTAACTGACAATTAAAAAATAGTTGTTCTTCATAACCTTATAATCCTGAAATGTTAAAGGAATAGAACACCCTTGAAGAAAGTATGTTGTAAATGAAAGAATAGTTCCATTACTGTCCAAAAGTATTTTTTATTTATTTTTCCGATTTTTTTTTTGCAGCTGAGCAAAACGCCGATAAACATTGGATGGTGGCCTGTGAGCGCCATTCCTCGTTCTTCTTTTTGATATTTCTCGATGTTATAATTTTTCTTTAATCAAATGTACTTCTATACACACTGTAATATGGACTAGACATCGACATAATAACAAATCTGCATGTCTGAGAGGAACCATCTTTGCTCATTTGCTGATAACGTAACGGGGAGCTCTCAGGTATATATTCGACGTTTTCCGATATGTACCTGTGGGCAGGTTGTAGTTGAAGGCCTTCTTGCACACCATGGGCTTCCTAAAGAAGTTGCGTACAGACAAATGTTGGTGAAATGGCAAACATATATTTTGGGCCCAGTTGCATAATCTGGACTCAATTATGTAATCTACGTACATGGTTGTTTAACCATTAAATAAGCAATAATGTTCCATGTTCAACCTTCAAAATACTTCCCTATCGATGTCTACTTCCCTGATGAACCAGACTAACGGTTAGTGTTTTGTGGGTCTCGGCAACAATTGGGAGGACAGGAAAATTGACAGTCGTAACAGACCACCATACAAACACATATATCAAATGTGTGTTTTTTTTTGGTTAAAACAAAAATCGGAAAAATAAATAAAAAAATACTTTTGGACAGTGATGAAACTATTCTTTCATTAACATACTTTTTTCAAGGGTTTTCTATTCCTTTAATTCACAAAATCAGAGGATAATGTCAACGTTTATTCTTCTAAAATTTTATTATGCTTGCAAGATGTAAATATTGATTAATGATGTACCTAGTTGAGCGAAAATCATCTGAAATTGAGTGACTTCCGTGAAAATTTTCTGAAGTTCGATTGGAAACCGTATCTATCAGTGGGACGGAATATGTTATAGAGAGTAAGACCTACACTAAATAAGACTTCGGAGCACATCACTGACTTGCAAACGGAAGCATTCAATTGTTTAACGCTCCGCATGTGTCATTGTTGTTGTTGTTATGAATCGGTGGTACTTTTCAAAAAGTTTCAATAAGTTGGACAGTTGTCAAAAAATGTCTCTTCTGTCTTAAAACAAAAATTAAAACAAAGGTACTTGAACTTTGAGGTAAAACTTTTGATTTGGCTTTTATCAGCGGGACTTTTGTCGGCTGGGCTCTTGTCTAGATCCCATGTATGCAAACAACTGGTGGATATCTATTCACATGACATTGTTTAGGAGAAAAATGCCGGTATTTATCGGCAGAAGTAGTGTGTCATGCGTTTTGTGTTACATATTCACAGAAGTTATGTGTTATATTTTTATGTATCTATGTTTGATCCTAGGGGTCAAATATTTGACCCGAAGGGTCAACCAGATACATATTGTAATGCTGAAGAAGTTGACCGGCTCTGTGTCTTGCTAACACGGCACAAGGCAGAGTTCTTACACGACAAGAAAGAGGTCTGAAACTTCCTTCTTTAGAGTGTCCAGGTTTCTGTGTTTTTAATGTTCGTGTATAGTTCCAGGTCTGATATGTTCCAGTTACATTTGTATTTATCTAATTTTATGCATGTATTCCAGGGATTCATAGAAGTCCAAATTTTTTCTACCCAAATTAAAATATTGAGTTCTTTTTATGCTCAAATTGAGTTTTTCCAAGTTTTTACGGCCCACCCACAAGTTGATATTGAGTTTTTGAATGTTTTTACCACCCTACCAATTAAGATATCAACAAATAGTTTCTGTAGTACTAAGGTGAGCTACAAAAACTGTCCAATGCGTCTGGCACACTTCACCTCTGATACAGATTTTCACTGTAAAATCCAAATATAATTAAACATGATAAATAACTCATCCAGGTGAAGCTGGTAACGTGTTTTATAATGAAATAACGAAATAAAATTTGAAAAAGTTTTCTATGGGTAAGTGTCTAACTTGACAGATAAAATGGAGAGATTAAATAGGGACATTAATTAAAAACATTGTTTGATAGAAAAGAACCTTGTTGATCCAGTCTAGTCCACTGGTACTAAAGGACTATGTGAAGAAAAATAAACAAAGCTAAAAATATCGATTCCAAGCCCATGGTAATGTTTGTAGGAAATCAAACTTTTTTTGTTCTCAATTTGATTTTTGATATACAAATTTATCTCCCTTGGACTTCGTTCAACTTTTTTAGAGACAACACAGCGGTAAAGATATCAAAACTATAAAAACATTCAAAGATAATTATCATATAACGCTTGCAAGAGACGCTATAAATTTACATCATCAGCGGATTTTCACGTAAGATGTAGCAGGTGTCATGCAGAATGATGTCTTGAACTCGGACTTCTTTACGTCCATCGCATGGTCGCCGTCGAACTTTAGAACAAAGGAACTGTCAACAAATCCTGCCACCTCTAGTCTCGTGGAGCTATATTTAACTCGGCCCCGATAAT
Organism: Hanleya hanleyi; assembly: GCA_036873755.1. NCBI lineage: Eukaryota > Metazoa > Mollusca > Polyplacophora > Lepidopleurida > Hanleyidae > Hanleya > Hanleya hanleyi. The sequence continues at coordinate 89,511 of JAVTVY010026258.1, read as the reverse complement.
TTCTTGATGCATTTGGCAAACGAATTCTGATTAGGTGATGTCATTGAATCGGCAATTCCCGGTCCCGAAAAATAATCCGAAACCGTATTTTTTGCCTCCGTCGAGTATGGAAAGTAACTGAGAGCCCATGGTGAGGTATAATCGGCAAGAAAGACGGAAATTATATCTAGAACTGGGAATCCCCAAACGTTCGAAGACAAATTGTCGAAGGATCGGCGATGATTTTCAGATTTTCACATCACTGAAATAATTTGCACCATTTCCAGTATTGAGTTTTCGTCAAAAACATTGAGTATTTCTTGTCCAAAACGTACACTTTTGAGTTTTTTGCTGTCTATATTCAGTTTTTGACATTTTTTTTCTACCGTTTAACGGTAGTAAAAACGGACGTCAATGAATCCCTGGTATTCGTTAATTATCCAGTGGCACTACTTTCTTGCTCAAAATGTGTCGTCTGTTAAACCACAGATTTTGAGAGGCGCATGTTGAGTGATTATGTGGGGCTAACTCATTCTCATTAGAAAGCGTGTTCGGGCTGTAATTTAGTCTTAAATAATACCAGTATAAGTGTAATTCATTTTAGAAAAAGATGGGATAGTTCACTTTGCCTGTATTCATTAACATTTTCATAAAATATGTGTGTTGAGTTAAAGTTTCAAATTTTCGCCATTTGAGCTTACCCCTCAACATCCTCTCCATTATCTTTTTATGGTAAGCTTCTAAAATCCAGTGGTGGTCAAATCATTTACATAATAATTTTGCTGTATTCAGAAATATTTTCTTTCCATTCTGCTTCTGAAATATTCATGGAATGTTGCAAGCATTTTCCCCTGAAAAAGAGCTCTACATATTAAATGCACCCAAAGTGTTTTTGTTCAAGGTGGCAGGAGAGATAACCAAATAGACCTGTAATATTTGTATTGTAAGTTTAAATCTACAACCATTTCTACTTGTGAATTACCATTTAGTAATTACTCAATTGGCTTTAATTATGCTTCAATTGTAACTTGTGAAATGTCCACACATTGGAAACACATAGAAACAGCTGTAAATAGTAGTTTGGTATCCATTTGTTGCACTACATGTATTTTCTTTATTATGTATAAGGGTAATCAGTGGACCTTATAGATCTGCGTTTATGGTATACAGAGGCTTTATTTTTGAATGATACACTGAATATAAAGCCAATCTTTATTTGCTATATCATCTGAATAAATGTATGAAACAATTAAAAGATTTATAAGGTGTGCATGAAATGAATCTATCCAACTTGATAACAAAAATGTATTACCATTGTACAACAACAACAAAATGTGTTCTTGCCCACCGATAAGTGAAAGCTATATAAGAATGAATAATATGAGAACAGTACAGCATTCTTTCTGGGATCTGCACAAAAGCCCCAGCAAACAGAAAAAAAACATAGACAAATGCCCCAATGGGAAAAGTCCCATCGGACATTCAGTTTCATGTCAGTGCTATAAGATCACAACTTTACAGATTTTTTCCACAGTTACGTGGATACCTTGTCAATTTTTTTTAATAACCCCCCTTACGTAGTAGAGTGGATTCCGCTTGTCCATCCGGCTGTCTTTGTGTCTGTCCATCTTTCCGTCCGAAATTTGTTCCCAGGCAATAAGTTGAGAGCTGCTCGTCGGATTTTTCTCAAATTCGGTATGCAATATACCATGCCATGAGGTGTCGCTTGGGATTGTGTTTCATTTACTTGCGACAACAGGTAGCGCCACTTGGTGGTAAAATATGATATTCGTTTCCGGGCAATAACTTGAGAACCACTTATCGGATTCTTCTTAATATAACATGCGATGAGATGCTGCTTGGCATTGCGATTCGCCCATTTGCACTAATAGGTGGCGCCACCTGGTCACAAAATCCAAAATTCATTTCCAGGCGATAACTTGAGATCTGTTCATCAGATTTTTCTCAAATTTGATATGTATATACCATGAGCTGTCGCTTGAGGCTGCGATTCACCCACTTGCGCTGACAGGTGGTGCCACCTAGTGGCAAAATCGAGAACCGTTCAATGTTTTCTTCCCAATTTTTGTTATGTATGTTTGTATCCACTTGCAAGTACAGGTAGTGCCCCCTGTTGGCAAAAACTGATCTGATTCGTTTCCGGGTACTTGAGAACCACTTATCGGATTGTTCCCAAATTTGGTATGCATATAACATGTCATGAGACATCGCTTGAGATTGCGTTTCGCTCACTTGCTTTAACAGGTGACGCCACCTAGCGGCCATAGGTTTAGCCAGCAATACATCTCGTCGTCTTTGAGACGGACAACCTCAGTGTGTAACATTGAGATGGCCAATTAAAAAATGGTACGGCTATATTCTTTAGTGGTAATGTTTGATGCATGTCCGCCAGACAATGTGCTTTCCAAGGACAAAATAATTAAACAAAAACCCTTGGACAAACAAACCCAGACGTGGCTGTTGTAGTTGATATGGATTGTTGGACGTTGACCACGTGGAAATCCCCCTCCAATAACTTGAGAACCAAGGCATGAACTTGAAATTGAATGCAACCCTGTTCCTAAAGGTTTTCTCAAATCATCTGACACGCGTGTAGATTTTCCATCCCATTGTACCGTATGCAGTGTACGGCATAAGTACATGTAAGCCACTGAGAATGTGGTCTCCCAGCTCTCTGCAAGGGTATTCCGATATCATCCCGAAACAAATCAATCTATCTGCTCGGAGATGGTTTTACTCTGCGAGAGAATTGCAAGCGGCAAGATGATAAAATGAACAAGTCCTAATATTGATAGATTTCTCCAGGAAAGAAAACGTAGAGTCATATACGTCGGATTCTGACAGCGAGGAATCGAGGGATGATGATAAACCAACTGCGGGTTGACTGGCAAGTTTTATGTGACCCACGAAAGCGAAACCGGCGAGATCCGTCAACGTCACCAGTTGTGTTGCCAAAAATACAAAACTGAGATAGGTATCGCAAGCATGGACTAACACGTTTCCTTGGCTCAATGCGCAGTGTGTCATTGAGTAGGTCGGCTAGGGGCTTGGGGTGACGAGACAAGAAAATTCAGTTTATTGTTTTGACCAAAAACGCAACAACAACGATGTTTCTTTTTCAAGCACCTGTTTGGTTTTAGGTTTTACAAACTTCATTAGCTGTTATATTGAATCTGCATTAAAACGGTGATAGAGAATATACTACACATATGAATACAAATTAACAGACAAAATTAAAATTATAATGAAAATTCAAAATTAAAAAAATATATGATCACTCTCTTGGATTCTGGTTTGCGTTAGTGATACGAGAGTTATCACCCTCTCCAGTATCATTCTTCATTGCATTGACAATTTTGAGGAGAGTGATCAAAAGCTCTTCTTGAAAATTTAGGAGAGTGATCACTCAATTTTGTTCCATTTTTATGCTGCATAAAATGACCTGAAAGTATGTAGAAAGAGACTCAGGATGTGATCTTTGCATGGCCAGAAATGCCCTAGAATGCATTTCAGAGCATCTAAACCCCTGGGGCTTCCTGGGGCCTAGGCAGCCCGTAGACCCCGGCTTAGGTGACCCCTTGACCCCGGGTGGTTTTGGTTGTACATGTTTTTCTTTCTCAAAGTTTCACCAAAAATATGTACTTGAACATTGAGTCAAAAAGTTGTTTTATGCAAATTGTGTTAAACTACTGCATCGGTTTGCCAGAAAAGTTGGCAATATTTGGTCTGGACAAAAGAAAAACAAAGGCAAAGAGCCTCTCTCCCACATCTTGTTTTTCTACAAAACAGTGCCTGTGAAGCTAGATATTACTTTTATGAAGCCCAATGGCTCAATCAGTGGTTCATACAAAAGTGTATTCAAGTGCCTTAACTCTATACCATGCATCCAACCTTCTACACCCGTAAAAAACATCTTGATCTGGACTGAGGGGTTGTAGCACCTCTGGTGCCTCATGTTCAAAATAATAGTTGCACAGTGCTATGAATAATCATATTATAACTTGGAAAGCTCTGTGAATATTGCATTATAACTGAGCTCTGTTAATATTCCGGCATATATTTATGCTCACATTTGGAAAAAATGACATCACAAATTCCAATTCCATTGATCAATTCCGGGAATATCAGATTTTGACTTCCAACTCCAGTAATGTTGTAGTACTCTTGTATTTTTCTAGCTTGATCAAAATTTTTCTATAACACCTGGTTTGTGGAGGAGAAGACTTATTGCGCTCAAAAGAAGTGCTGATTATTTAGTTCAATTGAAATCAGCCCTGCTGTGAGCAACTCAGCCCAGTTATTAGTTCCAGTCCTATCAAATCAGTTTATTTGATCGAATTTCTGTTTGCAAGGCCTGTTAGACATAGATACATATAATAGCCTATAGGCTGTAGTTTGTGTAACAAATCTGTTGACACGGTTGAAGCTAAGCGTATATGGTTTCCCATTCTAATCGCCATACCAGTGCTGATATATACTATATAACCCTGCATTTAGATGCATAAGAACGAGGAAATGTCCTTAATCATCATTTTGGGAACTTCAACGCGCATGCGCGTCTTAACTACATGTATTACTGAATTTCATTTACAGACTTCATAAATGCAATCGATATTATACATACTTGTGACGTAAGAATGACGTCACCAAACCGGAAGTACACACGTAATTTCCCCGTATCGTCACCGCTTGTGTACACAGCCGGCACCGCTTCGGTACCGATCACATGTGTTTTCCCCGCCACTCCGGTCCGCTGAGATGTGACACAGACGGTGACGGATCGATCGGTAAACTGTGGTAAACAGACGGTGGAACGGACACGAATGGTACCCTCGTTCTTGGTCAAATATTCACAGACATTGTTTCTTATTTTCTTCGGCAGAAAACGAGAAATCCCGTGACTGAACTCTCACTATACATGAATTCCACGAAAAAGCTCGCATAAAATTCACTCCACATTCTTTCATAGACCATATATATTAGCATGCTATTTTTTTTCTATTCGCTTCCTATGATCTCAATAACATGTCACGTCAATAACAGAGAAGATGCGTTTTAACCGGGAAATAGTTTTCCCGCAATTTTTTAACCTGAAGAACTCAGGAAATTCGAAATTGTCAAGGAAGAAAAGTTGCATTTTACTGAACTATACTATTTTGAAACATCTGTAGAAAAGATATGCATGTGATGGGAACTGTATACCTTGGTAAAAATAAGAGTTCAGAATTTTATAAGTAGAAGTGACAAATTCACCCTAGCAATATTTTTTTTTGGAGAAAATGTGTAATTAATGAAGCTCTTTTGCCGAGAATATTTGAAAAGCGCACTCGTGATACCGTCACGATTTTTTTGTGATTCCGTCACGGACTAGATTTAACCCATGTGATGATCCAATCGGGTTTTTCTCAGGAGAAAAAAAATATTATTATCCTTGGGTGCTGTATGTTAGTAAGAGATGTCATATAAGAATAATCAGATTGAAACAGCAGCAAAAAGATAGACAAGCAACACTAGTCAAGAGTCATGTCCGTTTCAGGTGATTCCGTCATGAACATTTCGAGGCATGATTTACTGAAAATGCTGGATCATCTGTAGATTTTTCATGGATACGTAAACAGATGTCATATAGAATAGCAAACTAAACATAAAACTACATGGGTATACTCAAAACACTAATGTTAGAATTAACATCTAGAGAGTTGGAGGAGGGAAAGCATTTAGAAAATGTTGTATTCACCACTTTTAAGTGTTAAATGCCACAGTTTAAGCTGTTGCATCCAACACTTAAAAGTGGTGAAACAACACTTTCTAAATGCTTTCCCTCCTCCAATCCTCTAGATGTTAAATGTAACATTTGCGTTTTAAGAGTGACGACCACGGAACTTCCGAGTACATGGCTTTGAATAAAAAAAAGTCTTCCAACAGTGATTCCGTCACGGTGGAATTCATGTATAACGAGATTATGGTTCATTTTCCACGATTATATTTATGCTCACACGTTGGTTTGTTTCTCAGACTTTCGTATTGCGTCCTTATGGGATTTATTCTCATTATTTTCCACGATTTCGTCTTTTCATTCCACGTGTTGTTGTTGTTGTTCATATTGCTACAGTAACAGCAGTAGTAGGGTCTACCCTTATCCGGTAAGGTTTTGCCGGGGGAGGTAACTCTTGCATCCACCAGGGGGCGCTGTCCCGTATGACGTCACTTCCGGTCTGGGTGAATGGAGCGTGACCTATGTATGACGTCACTTCCGGTTTGGGTGAATGGGGCGTGACTTGTGAGGATGATAGGAGATGTACTGACCTGTCTGTGGGGATGTCGTTCATCTCCGTGTCTTTTCGGTGAGAGGAGCATGTACTGGGGTTTTTCCCCACAATGTCGTTCACCTCCGTATTTCTTCGGTCAGGTCCCACGGTCCGTATTTCTTCGGTCAGGTCCGTGGGAGCTTGTACTGATCTGTCTGGGGTTTTTCCCACAATGTTGTTCACCTCCGTGAAAGTGTATGGAAATAGACGTTTTGGGATCTAGGGGAGCCACTAGTGGGCCGATTGGATCGAGTGAGGTATCAATGTGAAGCCTATGTGAGGGGGCATCTGATGGGGTGAGTGCGGGGTTGAAATATCGTCACTCTGCGCATGCGCAGCGGACAAAGGGTATGGAAATAGACGTTTTGGGGTCTAGGTGGGCCACTAGTGGGCCGATGGGATCGAGTGAGGTATCCATGTGAAGCCTATGTGAGGGGGCTAGACTAGGGTGTCGTTTCCACTCTGCTGCGCAGGTCACGTGGGTTGTGACGTCACTTCCGGGTTTCACCTCCAAACCCAGAAGAGTTCCAGTTTTTCCCGTACACATAGGATCCGGATGTTCAACCTCCGGGGTTTTTCCCGGCCCGGCCCGGCCCGGCCCGCCCCGGCCGCAGCGCGCGCGCGCGCGCGCGGGGGTGATCTGATGCCGCAGCGCGCGCGGGTTATCCGGAAGGGCGTGGGTGAATCCGCAGCGCGCGCGCGCATGAAGACCCTCATACATACCCCAATGCAGGCGCAGACGTGATGTGCCCATATGATAGACACGGACGTCGCCGAGAAAAACACATACAACACGTCACATACAGTCGCCCCCCCTCAATACCCTCATATATACCCGGATGACGGACGTTACCGAAAAGACACGGACGTTACCGAAAAGACACGGAATTTACCGAAAAGACACGGACTTTACCGAAAAGACACGGACGTACCCGAAAAGACACGGACGTACCCGAAAAGACACGAAGGTGAACGACATTGTGGAAAAACCCCACAGACAGGTTATTACATGCATTCCTATGATGTTCACAGGTTACGCCCGATTCACGCATAATAAAAGGATTGATCTGTCAGCCCTCGCAATTAGCCACGGCAAACAGCAATTGCCGTGGTAAATGCTGGGGTAAAATCACTTCGCGTCGGCAGTTTTTTTGCCGTGGGCCGTAAAGTGATGTTGTTGTTGTTGTCAGTAAACAACATACGGTCGATGGTAAAATACGTCTCCTTGAACTGGCTTTTCTTGCTAATAAATTTGGTTTTAATAAACGAGACAGCTACTGGTGCTGTGGTTGTTTGATTGCATAATTTGGAGACATCGGTCGGCAAAATGCACTTTTCCAAGAACTGACAGTCACAGACAGCCGATCATTCCCGATCTGGAAAGCACAGATCTTCAATTGGATGTCTGTCACTCTCCAGCATGCAGGGCATTTCTCCACTGGCGTTTCTTCGTTGTCGCAATAGCACAGGCGACCGCATATGTGGAGAGTGCTCTAGGGAATGATGAGGGTTACGATGAAGGGGAATTCACGTACAGTTAGGATTATGTATTATTGTATTATGAATGGCACGGCAACCTGAAATAGTGAACTGAGTAGTAATCTTAAATTAATTATTTACAGCTGGCACTAAATATCTTATATACTCCATGTTTTCATTCATTACCCGGAATATAATTTGCCCGACATTTGGGGTTACCGTACTCCACGTAAGCCCCTACGATTACCATTCTCCTGCACAGCGGTATTTAAAAGTTTTGACAGTGACAATTTGTTTTGCTTTGCCATCGTACGAGAGCATGACGATGCTGACGAAATGGTGAAATTTGAGGTTGTCGTGCATAAAGCCTGAACTGGCGGACAATGGTGGAAACTGTGCTCGAAATTTTCTTACTTTTTGAGGCGTGCAAGATCGGCCAACATGTTACGACCACGTGGCTTTGTCACTATCGCCGTATCGGATAAATGGATAGCTGGAACCTGAGGTAATAAAAAACTGGAATGCCTCCGGCCGACTATATGGGCAAGTTCGCGGCAAACCAAGAAGCGGCAATAATATTAAGCTGTCGTTGGATGTGCTGAACATTCTGGAGGCGGAATACAAAAACTTTACCAGAAGGAGTTAGGAAAATTGGAGTTTTTATTCATTCTTGTTTGCAAAGAAGCCAAGGCAAAATTTAAAATATTGCTTGTTTGATTAACCCTACAGGCCCCCACCTATAACTTTAGGGTTTTTTTTTATTTTAACTTTTTTTTTAATTCATCTAAGAAATATAGGGTATTCCTGAAACTATCTTATATTGAAGTTATATCTGTTAACCAGGAAAACTCAAATCCACACAAGTGGTAATATTTTCTCTGTTTCGCACATCTCGTGTCTCTACTCCCATGAAGCAATAATGTCACCAGGTATGTGATCATGAAAAAGTTCAATTGAGAACTAAAATTAAAATAATAAAACTAAAAATTGACCTACCAACGCATGGTTTGTAGCAAGGTTATGTCACCCCAAACAAAAAACTTGAATTTTTGCTCAATGGTCAGTACATATGACCAGAAGTTCATCTGTATTTTATGAACTTCTGATAGGACAAAAATGAATGCATCCAATTGTAGTGGAAAATCTGTGAATTCCAGCAAACATCCTGGGCAAGTCATTTAATTATCGTAGTCAAAACTAGATCTACTGCAAAAAAAAAATGCCGTGGTGAAGCCCTTTTTTGCCGTGGCCAATTGATTTCTCCTCAGCAATTTTTTTGGCCGTGGAGAATTTTCCTAATTGTGAGGGCTGTCTGTAATCTGTGTTGTTGTTGCTCTCTTTTTTGGACTAACCCATCAGAATAATACGTATCACGGACTACACCCGTAGAGCTACATCTAGGCGCGCATGTGTGACATGGTCTATAAAACACGTCTCTCTGGATCCTAAACCTTCATTTCTACGGTTACAGAGCCATGACGGACACCCAGCCCTATGCGACTCGCATTTTACAGCATGCGACCGTGGTTAATTCACTCACGGGTTACCGAGCAGTGGTCCGGTCCATGTTTGCAGATGGCGACGACAACGAGGGACGACGCCAGATCCTGAACGAGTTCACAGAAGCGGTCCTCCACAGAGTGCACTCGATGGAGAGGCGTGCCATCACTCACCACTACTGGACTATGACAGCCATTCTTGATGCTCGGGCTATGGACCACGAGCGCTCACGCCGGAACCAGCGACGGCTGGTTGGCCTCACAATAGTCTGTGCCCTATTGACCCTGGCGCTGTGGTATTGACAGTGGGACCTGACTATAAATACGAGGGTCAGACAGAGTGTGTGTCATTCACCGTTCGTCATTGGATCAAGCATGTCACCAGTCCTACGAGCCATCCTTCCCCTTACAGCCCGGGTGGGGTTACACGTCTATGAAGATGAAGTCACCCTCGTGGAAGACCGTGGAGATGTTTGCTGGTCGCGCGCTGAGACCGTATCGAATACGGTTACGCTACACCGTGACGGCTGGACCAAATTTAAACGGGTGTTGAGCGGCGAGCTCGACGGACACCTCATCCACATAGACAATGCCATCTACGTACACTGTGGACCCTTCTTCTCACGCCTGGGCCGCTACCAAGACCCTACGCGAGGTTTCACCCTAGACCCCGATCTGTGGACAGCCTTCGAAAAAGTGGTGCCTATCGTGGACCAGCTGTTTACACCGGACGAGCGGTCATCAGACGAGTTGGAGTGGGCTCGTGCCCTGAGAGAAGCGGCGGCAGAACCCAATGAACAAATGTCTAGCCATGAAGCAGACGACGATGCCATTGATTACCCGGCTAGACTCAGTCAGCCCAGTGACAGGACCACCCGATCCTTTGATCTCACGGGGTTCTCCCTATAAATACGAGAGACAGTCAAATCTTGTACCATTCACGTACTGACCATGACGGAGTATATAATACGGGCGTATCTCAGCTTGATCCCCGAGGTTTTCCTGCACGTGTATGCGGATTCGGTCGATATCATGGAGGAGGTGGGAGACATCTGTGATGCGGACCCTACACAACCGTGCCCGGCCCACATTCGTCTGTCCCGGGAGGGCTGGACCAAATTCAAACGGGTGTTGTCTGGTGAACTGGAAGGTGACCTCATTCACTTGTGTCACGATGTGTACATCCGACGCGGCCCTTTCTTTGCTGAATTGGCTCGGCTAGATGGGGGTACAGTGCATTTTACCCTTCACCCTGATCTATGGTCTGCATTTGAAGATGCCGTGGTAGATGTGGATCAAGTGCTTATCAAGTGGTCATCAGACGAGTTGGACTGGTCATTTACCATGGACACTGTGGAAGCCAACGAAAAAAATCAGAAAGAAACTCCGGCCCAAGATATTCCCGTTATAAATAAACGATAGAGCCAGGGCCCATCATCATTTGTCACCATGAAGCGCTGGGAGAAGGTGTTGGATAACTTATACTACAGTCCCGACAGTCCGGCGGCCTATAGTGCATTGTCGGCTCTTTATCGAGCGGCCAAACCCCAGGGGATACAACGTGCCCAAGTCCGAGATTGGTTTAAGAAAACAAGACACCTATACCTTACATCGATCTGTCCGTCGCCATTTTCTACGGAACCGGGTCATCGTGGAGGAATAGATGCCCAGTGGCAAGCGGATTTGGTCGATATGAGCGCCTTTGCCAAACACAACGATGGAATCGGTATATCTTGACGTGCATCGATATCCTGTCGAAGTATGCGTGGGTGGTACCCATCCGGACGAAAACGGGGGCGAATCTCATAGCGGCGTTCAAAGACATCTTCAAGACCGGGCGCAAACCTTTGTATTTGCAAACCGACGAAGGCACGGAATTCCTCAACAGACAGTTCCAACAGTTTCTGAAAGCCCAGAAGGTGATTTTCTTCCATACGTACAACGAGACCAAGGCTTCCGTGGTGGAAAGGTTCAACAGGACATTCAAAGGCCGCATGTATAAATATTTCACCTATAAGAATACAAGGCGGTATATCGATGTTCTCCCGAAACTTGTGAGTGGTTACAATCGAACCTATCATCGGAGTATAGAGAGAGCCCCCATTACCGTGACCCAACGCAATGAAGCCCAAGTTCGGCGTGTCTTGTACCCCAGGCCATCGCAGCGAACGACGAAGGAGGTGTACAAGGTCGGGAACCTGTACGGATCAGTAAAGTCAAAGGTCAATTTGAGAAAAGTTACTTGCCCAACTGGAGCGATGAGCACTTCCTGATTAAACGGCTCCTACCCCGACAGCAGCGAGTCTATGAACTGGAAGATCTTCAAGGGGAACCGTTGCTAGGGACGTTTTACGAGACGGAATTACAGCCTGTCGTAAAAACACAGTAAGATTACTACACGGTGGAGCAGATTTTGAAAACGGAACGTCGGCGTGGTAAACTATTTCATTTCGTCAAATGGCAAGGCTGGCCCAGTTCCTTCAATTCCTGGGTCGCTGCCAACCAGGTGAAACGACTATAAAGCCAGACACCACTACCGTCATCCTTCATTCCACGTTCGACCACGGTGCTATGGACAAACAGCAGCTGCCTCTGAACACAGCGTCTCCAAAACGCGCAAAGCGCAAGTGGGCTTTGTGGTGATAGTGCTAACCCTGCTGAGTGTGTTGTACGGAGGTGTGTTTTACGACGTAGCCTATGTCAGCACGCTACTTAACCAACTGAGAACACCAGCCATCAGTGAAACCAGTCTACAGATAGCACCAGTCAACCCCGTATCGAGCCCAGTCACCACCACACCCCGTGTACAAGCCACAACGAGCTCCACACCAAGCTCCACACCTACACCAAGTACACCCACTACGTCTGAAAACCCACCGGATTTCATCCCTCACCGTGAACAGACAACGACGACCAACGTTGTACCCACCACCATCATCACTCGCAGTGAACAGACAACGACGACCGACGTTGTACCCACCACCACCACTCCAGTTCACTCGTACCAAATTTACAAGAGCGGGGTACCACGACAGCGGATACACCTCGAACCATGGACCCTCGGTGGCAGCATCCCTTCACTTGCGTCATCGCAGGACCGACGGGCTCCGCCAAAACGCACTTCGTCAGGAAGCTCCTTCAACACGCCGACAGCATGATCACCCCACCCATTGCCCGAGTCTTGTGGTGTTACGGAGAATGGCAGGAAGCGTATGCAGCAATGCCCCACATCACGTTCGTGGAAGGCCTACCTAACCTGGCCGATTTGGAACTCGACACCTTGGTGGTTCTGGATGATCTCATGGCGGAGATGGATGCGCGGGTCACCCAACTCTTTACCAAAGGCAACCATCATCGACGGCTCAGCATCATCTACATTGTGCAGAATCTGTTCAGTAAAAACAAAGAACATCGGAACATCAGCTTAAATGCCCACTACCTGGTGGTCTTCGAGAGATACCACTCAACTGCTGCAAGACAGATGTATCCCGGCCGCACACCGTTTGCGTTGGAAGCCTTTAAAGATGCCACAACCCCTCAGCACGGGTATATGCTCTTCGACCTCAAGCAAGCCACCCCCGACCACCTTCGACTACGGACCGGCATCTTTCCCGGAGAGGCCCACCACGTGTACATGCAAAAATAATGTAAACACACTCACAGTGGCTGTGTGTTTGATGATGGGGATAATAAAAAGAATGAATACCACAGCATGGTTGACTTTGTCTCTGAGGTAGATAAAAAGAGCAGAGTTGTGGGTTCTAGCATTAGTTGTACATGATGTCTGCGCGAGTACGGAAGCACGCTCCCACGCTCCGTGTATTGAAGACGGCCCCACCCGAGTTGGTCCTAACCATTGTACGCGGTGCGGACCCTGACCTTGTACGCTGTCTGTGCGAGATCCGGTACAACCTGTTAAAAGGCAACGTTCCACTGACTCCGGCTCAGAAGACCAAGTCGGCCAAGCATAAGACAGGTCTCCGAACCTTAGTCCAGAAGCGGGTCCCTCAAACACAAAAGAAAAAGGTGTTACAGAAAGGCAGCTTTCTCGGGGCCATCTTAGCACCGTTGGCCGCTTCTGTGTTGGGTCCAGTACTGGGTGGACTCTTCGGCCGACAATGAACCACACGAAAAAAATGGTCCTCGTAGAACCACGGTTCCTTCAAAACCTCCAATCGCCCTACCCTGTTCCACCTACGGTGAAGACCATAAATACCCTCGATGGAGAGATGCAACAGATCTTACAGAGACCGGGGTTAAGCGACAGTGAGAAAGTACAACGGTACAATGACGCTTCAACGGTACATGACGTTCATGGACCAATACAAAAACCTTCTCTATCCCACCATCACCACCACCACCACGTGACACACCGCCGGCCTCAGCACCGCTCCAACAGCCGCCATTACCAGGGGTGCCACCCACAGCCCCACAGTGGGTGGAAGACGAAGTGCTGAAGAGTGTACCTGCATCGTTCAAGAAACAAGCTGGCCTGGTATTACAACGGATGAAACAGAATCCTAACATGACTTGGAATGATAAAGGCGAACTACTGGCACAGAATCAGGTGGTTCCCGGCACCCAGTGGCAAGCGGATTTGGTCGATATGAGCGCCTTTGCCAAACACAACGATGGGAATCGGTATATCTTGACGTGCATCGATATCCTATCGAAGTATGCGTGGGTGGTACCCATCCGGACGAAAACGGGGGCGAATCTCATAGCGGCGCTCAAAGACATCTTCAAGACCGGGCGCAAACCTTTGTATTTGCAAACCGACGAAGGCACGGAATTCCTCAACAGACCGTTCCAACAGTTTCTGAAAGCCCAGAAGGTGATTTTCTTCCATACGTACAACGAGACCAAGGCTTCCGACAGACTCCACAACCTTGGGAAGCCGAGTGGGAACCGGAGTCACCCCCCAAAACACCACCACAACGGGCACCTTCTTTTCAGGCCTTTAAAAAACCACCCTCGATCAGGACACCCCACATCTCCAGAGCCGTGACACATAGCAAGTCACCGCGACGAACACGACGCCGGACACAACCGCCCAAGGCCTGGAACACCTATTAAAACCAACAGCAGCAGCAGGACAGCTCAGTCGCCATGTTTCACCTCACCCTACCCAGTAACAGTTCGCTGGATGTGTTTCCTGACAACACCTTGGCCAAGTACGTCACCCAGTTACCGCAACCGTTGCATTTACCTGGACGTTGGGAATGTGGCCTCGTGGATATCCAATACCCTTACTCGTGGTACAACGTGAGAGCCAATGAAGTGTGGTACGAGGTGACCTACGAAGGCAAAGACACCCGACTCACCCTCCCCGAAGGTCAATACGATACTCCCAAGGAGTTCATGGGTGGGCTGACAAGACTGTTGCATTATAAGGCTCTACGGGAGGTCACGAATACATCAACACCCATCAAATCCTTTCCCTTCAAGAATCACGTGGACTTCGATTACAACGCACACAACGACAAGGCACAGCTTATCGTCACCGCCAACGCGAGTGTCGTACTGAGTCCTATCCTACAGAAAATGCTGGGTTTCGATCTACAGACGTTCGCTGGTCCCACCGCCCACCAAGGTGAGATCCCGATGGATATGAAGTCGGGTATGTACGGACTCTACGTCTACTCGGACGTGGTGGACAACCACATCGTGGGCTATATCAACACACCTCTGTTACGGGTGGTCCCCATTAAAAAGACGTATGGAGGTCAAGTCACCCACAGTTTCATCCACATGCTCTACTTGCCCGTACGACAAACTGACATCAACACGATCACGGTGGATATAAGAGATGACACGGGACGACCGGTGGCATTCGAACGAGGAAAAGTGGTGCTGACACTTCATTTTCGACAAGCACGTGCTCCCCACTTTGCATAATGAAAGTGCCTTACGAGTGCGATGCACGCAGCTATATGGACTATTATGCCCAACAGGCCGGGGGTGGCTTTAAGGTCTTTAGCGGTGCACGCATGCAACGAGGACATGGGCTGGGGAACATACTCGGCAGCATCGTCAAAACGTTCCTGCCCTTGGTGACGCGTGGGGTGACAGCAATCGGCAAACAAGCGGTACGCAGTGGACTGCAAGTGGCCGGTGATGTCTTGGGGGGTACGGCACCCATAGAAGCCTTGAAACGGCGGGCCAAAGAAGCGGGAGGTGTCTTGGTGGCCAAAGCACAGCGCACCGTAGGGAATAAAAGAGCTGCCCCACCGAAACCACACACCAGTCGACGACCGACCCAACGACGACGCACATCGAAGACCCAGGATATCTTTTCTTAAACATGTCCTTGATCCACGCCGAGCCCTGCGCCTCCACCAACAGTGAATTTGATTTGTGGACCGTGCCGCCCACACAGACCAGTGCCGAACAATGATTATGGGTGGAGCATCTCCAGCATCAACGAAACAGGGCCCATCGAGTTCACCATCAGTAATGCGGATACGGCCTATGTGGATTTAGCCCATACATACTTTTATGTGAAAGCCAAGGTGGTCAATGGGGATGGCTCCAGAATCATCCAAGCTGCAACGGTGGGCCCGACGAATCTCTGGCTGCACTCGATGTTTCAACAGGTGGATATTTTCTCAGCGACAAACTCATCAGTGACTCGACCAACACGTACCCCTATCGAGCCTACATCGAGACACTGTTGTCGTATGGCCGAGAGGCTAAAAAATCTCAGCTGACAGCCGCTTTATTCTACCAGGACACACCCGAGCACATGGACACGGTGGACAATGTGGGATATAACAAACGGAAGGCTTTCACTGCGAACGGTGCCTCGGTGGATCTCATGGGTCGACTGCACGTAGACATGTTCATGCAAGACCGGTATCTCTTGAACAAGATCCCCATCAAAATCCGACTGATATGGGCGCCTCCGACCTTCGCCTTGATGGCCACTATGTAGATGGGCATGCCGCTGACTATAAGATTGTCATCCAAGACGCAGTCCTGTATGTCCGAAAAGTGAAACCGAATCCAGCCGTTCAATTGGGACACATGAAAGCCTTGGAAACAAAACCAGCCCAGTACCATATCCGACCTGTACAAACCAAAGTGTTCTCTGTGCCTGCTGGAAATATGAGCGCCAACAAAGAAAACCTGTTCCTGGGGGAACTACCCAAGCGATTGATCCTGGCCTGTGTGGAAAATACCAGTTTCAGCGCAGCCTAGCCAGAGAATCCGTTTGACTTTAAACATTTCGGCATCAATTTTGTGGCCCTGCATGTGGATGGACAACAGGTCCCAGCCACGGCCTTAACACCGAACTTTGGGCGCAGGAATTTCATTTGAGCCTATCAGAGCCTGTTTACAGCCACCGGTCAAATCAACCAGGACGAAGGGAATTTGATCAGTCGGGAGGACTACGCGAACGGATACACGTTGTTCTGTTTCGATCTGACCCCCACCTTAGAGAACGACCATCAGCTGGCCCTGGCCAAGCAAGGCAATTTACGGTTGGAAATCCACTTTGCACGAGCCCTCGGGACCACCGTCAATGTGATCTGCTACGCCGAGTTTGACAACATCATTCAAGTGGACAAGGCGCGCAACGTCCTGTGTGACTTTTCCATCTAACATGGATACAGACCAGATAACCACCGTGCTGGAGAATGACCCAGGGACACGTATGGTCTTTCAAGGGGTGTTCGGCCGAGATGTGTTCCCATTAGACCGTATGTATCCTGCTGCTTACGTTCTCAACACGGACCCGATGGATCGGCCCTGTGAACATTGGGTGGCCGTGTATTTGACAGAACAGCAGGGCGAATACTTTGACCCGTACGGCCTGCCACCCCTCCATCCCGATTTAACAGACTTCATGGATCAAGGTACAGAGACGTGGTGTTGGAACAGTCAAACGTTGCAACGCCTGACCAGTAGCGTGTGCGGACAATATTGCTTGTTTTACCTGTACCATCGATGCCGGGGAAGGACCTTATCTACCATCGTACAGATGTTTGACGAGCACCCCAAGGCCGAGGACCGCGATGTACTCGTATATGACTGGGCCGCCCATCATTTCAATGTACAAGCCCCGTTCTGGGCTTAAGTTCTTTCAATGTACACAAGCCCGCTGTTCTGGGCTTCAGTTCTTTCAATGTACAAGCCCCCTGTTCTTGGCTTCAGTTCTTTCAATGTACAAGCCCCCTGTTCTGGGCTTCAGTTTTCACGTGGTTGTTCTCACGTTGTTGTTGTTACTGAATAAAAACAAAATGAGATCTCACCAAAAAACCCTGTCTTGTGTGTTTTCTATATGAGCATAATGCATGAAACTGGCTTTGAACACCGTATTAGCCAATCAGCGGCCTAGAATGGAGCCAAAGGTAACCCATCCATGTCCAGGAAACATTACCCGGGTGTACAAGAACCCGGATGTAGGCGCGGACGTAGGCGAAAGCATCCCAGTACCCGGATGTAGGCGCAGACGTGAGCGAAATTCTAGTACCCGTCCATTGGTTCTTTTATCGATCGCTGATTGGTCCAAATGGAACTGCCCATCCTTCCCAGGTTAATTTACAATCCCCTTTTTGTGTTCAAGCTCTGTATATCGATGCCGCAACATTGTCTCCGAACCTTGCCGAAAGGGAGACCTTGGACCTTTTGACCTGGATGTGACCTTTGACCTTTTGACCCGACATTCATCCGCGCACTGACGGTGATGCCTCGCACTTCCGGAGAACCCGCGCGCGCGCTGTGGCCGGGGCGGGCCGGGCCGGGCCGGGAAAACCCCCGGAGGTTGAACATCCGGATCCTACGTGTACGGGAAAAATTGGAACTCTTCTGGGTTTGGAGGTGAAACCCGGAAGTGACGTCACAACCCACGTGACCTGCGCAGCAGAGTGGAAACGACACCCTAGTCTAGCCCCCTCACATAGGCTTCACATGGATACCTCACTCGATCCCATCGGCCCACTAGTGGCCCACCTAGACCCCAAAACGTCTATTTCCATACCCTTTGTCCACTGCGCATGCGCAGAGTGGCGATATTTCAACCCCGCACTCACCCCATTAGATGCCCCCTCACATAGGCTTCACATTGATACCTCACTCGATCCAATCGGCCCACTAGTGGCTCCCCTAGATCCCAAAACGTCTATTTCCATACACTTTCACGGAGGTGAACGACATTGTGGGGAAAACCCCACAGACAGATCAGTACAAGCTCCCACGGACCTGACCGAAGAAATACGGACCGTGGGACATGACCGAAGAAATACGGAGGTGAACGACATTGTGGGGAAAAACCCCAGTACATGCTCCTCTCACCGAAAAGACACGGAGATGAACGACATCCCCACAGACAGGTCAGTACATCTCCTATCATCCTCACAAGTCACGCCCCATTCACCCAAACCGGAAGTGACGTCATACGGCAAGGTCACGCTCCATTCACCCAGACCGGAAGTGACGTCATACGGGACAGCGCCCCCTGGTGGATGCAAGAGTTACCTCCCCCGGCAAAACCTTACCGGATAAGGGTAGACCCTACTACTAACAGCGGTTATGTGACGAGTTTTCACAGTATGTTACAGCGTAGGCGAACACAGCCCCTGCGGGCAGCAGACAGACAGTGCTCTGCTCACTGAAGTATGGAAGCCGGATGCGGCCATTCGTCGCTTCGTCACATCGACTTTCTAGAAGTCGTAGTCAAAGTCGAAGTCGATTCGGCGATTCGACGATGCGAAGTGACGAAGTCGACTTCGTCACTTCGCGTCGTCGAATCGCCGAATCGACTTCGACTTTCGCTACGACTTCGACTTTCACTAGGACTTCGACTTTTGAAGACAGAGTTGAGAGCATGATCGGAAATAAACTTATTTCCGCTTCACAAGAAAGTTGGCCCCTATTTAAAGGTTGTGAACAGTTTTTCTTGCATAACAGAGCAAGACTGTTATTTTGTCATACACATAGTGTTTGTTTTATAGGTTTTTTATGTCATAGTGTTTGTTTTATGGGTTTTCATGTCATAGCGTTTGTTTTATAGGTATTTATGTCCTAGTGTCTGTTTTACATGTCATAGTGTTTTATGTTTTTATGTAAGAGTGTATGTTGTCCTACCTGTTTTTATGTCATAATAGAGGTGTCCGTGACTTTTGTATAGGTCTTATGTGTGTAATGTGTATTTTATGTTTTAATGTCACTGTATTTTACATGTCCCATATCTTAATTATGATAATTTCTATATGTATCATATATGGAAATAAAACAAAAAGTATAAAGTTGAATATTTAGGGGATTCTATAGGCCTTTCATTGGTTTTATTTGTTTTTTGTTTTGTTTTTTGTGCTGCCATACGGCGAATCGGTGACATTTCATTGATTTCGGTGCAGGTTCAATTGCAACTGTTCTCATACACGGGCGTACTTACAAAAGTACTACCCGAAAAGGAGCTCGTAATTTGGGAACCATCAAAGTTATATACCGTATCTGTAGAGGCTAACGATATCAGAGAGTGTAAGTGTTGGAGGGGGTGGTTAAGACTCTAATTTGAAGAGAAGGAGCATAAAGTATCATGTCAAAGTTTTGGGTTCATCGCGGACGATAAGGGTGGATTATGACAAATGGCGAGAGAGATGAACCTCTGAGTAATTTAAAAGATACAACTCGGTTCAAACGCGAAACAAGGAGTGTCACAGATGTGGCCAATTAAACCGTATGTCACCTGAACAAATATTTTCATAATGTGATTAACATTGAAATTGCGGTTGATCATTTTTGGCATAGTGATACTATCTGAACAATATCATATGATTGCACCTTTTACCTGCAGATAATTCCACAAGCGTAGTCGGGCTAGGTCCCATAAAAAATGTCTTGTTTCCCATCACCGCCCTCCCCGATTTTTATTTATTTTTTTATTATTTTTTTCTCACCTGCCTTGTTGGTGTTCTTCAGGTATAAAAATTATCCTGAATTAGCTCTGGTTTGCACCAGGGACTGTTGAGTCTCGCTCCAAATACTTGTATCTAGCGGGTTTCGACGTATGCAGCCAGATCTCAGTTGTTTTCAGTACTGATTTTTATGCAGTATTTTCGCAAATATTTTTAGTAGAACTATCAAACTTTATATTTTCAGAAAGCCAACATTTCAATAAATCCGAGTACCTGTTGGTATTTTTATGACAAAATTAGAATGAAATTGGAAGAGAAGTAGAAAATATCGACGGAGGAGACACCGAGAGCACAGATGGTTTCCAGCAAAGCGAAAAAATATCCAGAAAACAAGGTCAAAATTACTCAATATTTTACTCGTCAAATGCACCCCACAAGCTTTATTTTACATATTTTTATGTTATTCCCGATCATGCGCCCAACTGTATCTTCAAAAGTCGAAGTCGTAGTGAAAGTCGAAGTCGTAGTGAAAGTCGAAGTCGTAGTGAAAGTCGAAGTCGTAGTGAAAGTCGAAGTCGTAGCGAAAGTCGAAGTCGATTTGGCGATTTCACGAAGTGAAAGTCGAAGTCGTAGCGAAAGTCGAAGTCGATTCGGCGATTCGACGATGCGAAGTGACGAAGTCGCGAAGTGAAATTCCACTTCGCGACTTCGTCACTTCGCATCGTCGAATCGCCGAATCGACTTCGACTTTGACTACGACTTCGACTTTCACTTCGTGAATCGACTTCGCCGAATCGACTTCGACTTTCGCTACGACTTCGACTTTCACTTCGTGAAATCGCCGAATCGACTTCGACTTTGACTACGACTTCGACTTTTAAAAAGTCGATTTGACGAAGCGACGAATGGCCGCATCCGGCTTCCATACTGAAGTGGAAAGACATCGGGCGCACTGTCTAGTGCTCAGCTGAGGCTACCACAAGCTGTTCATTGGACTGGAACAGAAGATCTACCTATTCAACCATTGCTCAACTCAGGCTATTAATAATTAAAGTTTACTCTTCTGATCTCCGGGGGGTATTTTCAGAACAATTTACAATCAGAATTAATATTAAAGCTATTTCACTATTATCGCAGATCATGTTTGCAAACAAGAAAACAAATATGTAGAGTATAGTTTTAACAATCAACCCTAGGTTGGTCAAATAATTTACATCAACTTGCTTTTTAGATTATTTTTTTTTCTCAAAAATTCTGTTGTTTCTTCAGTCTTGCTTGTTAACTTAATTTAAACTTTGATTTAAATTATTTTATTTTACACCAGAGTGATGGGAGCGCAGTAAGTCAAGCTTATAGCGCGTCTCCCACATACAATGAAATACATCAGACAATTTACAGAAAAAACAACCCAATAAGAGAAATAAGGAGAGGAGGCCAGTAAGCATTGAAAAATAAACAATTAAAGATACTACATAGATAATAATAATAATTATATATAAAATCGTGTTCCATTTGTGTGTTACTTAAGATGATCCTTAAATTTAAACTTTATGTTTACTTGTCATGCTCAGCAATCCATATATACAAATTAATTTGAATTATATATTATCAGAAGTGGGTAAACAAAATATTCCATAAAAACTTAGTCGGAGCAAGGAAAATATAGGCTCCCTGGTCTGAGTCGATGGGAGAGCTTTATGGACCACTCCCTACCACTCATCTGCTCACTCCACTGGTAGTGAGTGGTAGTCCTGCAGAGCTTCATTGTCCTGTCATTATCCCTGCTTGCCAGAGCAACAATACATGGCATGTTTGTAAACAGCACATCAGCCACAAACGGTAAACTATTATGAAATCGCCCGTAATTATGTGGCGGACAATTCTTGACGTATGTCATGTTAGTATTTGGTGATCATTTCAAACCCTGATCAAGTGAACCCAATGCATTGGGGTTAACTTTCATGCCACAATATTTCCATCTTTACGTTTCAATTTTAAACACGGAAGTTCAAATGTTCCTTCATTACATACAGAATGAGGTAAATTATGCAAACCAGAAGGCATGTTAGGTCATAGATAGCCAATCAGTATCAGAGCTGATCACCATCTTACAGCAACTTTTTTTCTGATTCCCAAATATGGCAAGCGATGGTTGTATAGCTTCTCAAATGGGAAATCAGATTTTGAATTTTGAAGAGGTCATACAGGAGCACTATCCGAATATAGACCACAAAATATTTCTAAAGCTACATGTATGATCTCATAAAACCAAAAATTTGGTCCTGGTGAGTATGTATAGTATTCCAATAAAGCACATAAAGAAAGCCTCAATTATTTGAAACTTTGCTATAACAATAAGTTTGTTTCTTGCAAAAAATTATTAAAAAAGGGTTATCATAGCAACAGTTCCTTGTGGCTATATTTTGAAAATTTTGGGGGTTATGGAATTTTAAACATAAAACATATTTACTGAAAAGTTTCCTCTTTGTATGAAATTTTTCCGGAATTAATGCTTGACTGAATTAAACTAGATTGATGAGTCTCAAATTTGACATCCAGATAGTCGAGTGAATTATCTGTGCGTACATGTAGGCCTATAATTCAGTGTGTGACATCATCAAAGCTCATTTGCATACCAAATTCGTACCAAACCCCACAATCTCTCAAGTGCAATATCTTGGCAACCAGTAGGAATATTATGATGAAATAAATACTGAAATTCTCAGAAAAAGAACGGCTATCACAGACCTGTATCTCTCTTCTTCATATAATGTGTAAGGGGGAGGGAGGTGTAATAATTTCAAATTGGGCGGCACAGAGCGTGAACAAAATCATATGCCCAGCACCCCTCCAAACAAAAACTGAAAAAATAAAGATACAGGTAGGTTGTTCGGTACAAGTTGAAACCTGGAACATGAACTGTGATGAATTCTCTAATTTTCAACCCATCAGCTTGAAATATGAATCCACCATGTAATTCCATGGTACAATTCCGTTTGAACAGCAAAACATTTTCCTTCCAGGAATGGACGTTGAAATTTTAGCTGATATAACAAAATTGTGTGTTCTTATGCATGAAGAGAAACACAAACAGCAATTGTTATTAAACATCAAACTGATTTAATGACGGAATGAAACTAGCTGTTAAGGTATAGTGAGAGATCATTTCATTTATTAAGAGATATCACACGAATCTTTGAACGCCCTGGTAGACAGGAGTGAAATACAAGCGTCCAGTCCCGTCATTCAATATTAAGCCGTCGTCCATTAAATAATTCCGGCGTCCATACTAATCCAAAGACTTAATTCAAATAATACCATTAGCACCAAATTAACAGAATAAATCACAGTATACATGAAACTAAGCTAGTTTCCTGAAAGAGAGAAGCGGTCAACAGTTTTCAATGATGCCAGCAAGACATTACGCTGTTAAAAATGTTTGTAAGTACCGGTAATTTTAGTTACAGTAGGAAGTATTGCAAAATTTGACAGCGGAATTTACTGTTAAATAGAAGCATCAGTTTGAGCTGCTATTTTAGAGTGCATAGCTGTAGCAATACTGTATTACAGAGGAAACTGGGATTGGCGAACCCGCAAGCCTATATTAACGCCTTGAAACAAAACGTTAGATTAAGTTGGTCAAAAGTATCCATGACAATGAGAAATAAAATAAATATATAATAATAGGCGAAGAAAACCATTTCTGTATACAAATACATGAAGCAAACACTCCGATAAATACATATTTTCTCTCAATCTCTACCGTTAAAGCTGTAATATTTGTCTGTATGTCCGTGTTGTTATAACTCGATAACCACACGACGTAGAGATATAATATATACGCTATTCCAAATGTATTGTCAGGAGAATGACGGGAATATTTCGGTCTTCAGAATAGACATGGAAAGACCATTGGGAGCCGAAACAAATTCGCACTCTATCAGACCACAGTCTTAAAGGGAAAACCCATTCTCTGTGTTCTGGCGAACATTGTTCACACTGTAGAATAGATGATATCTAGGTCATAGAGGTTGCCCCCGTTTTGGCATTGAATCCCAGTCTAGCTCAGGAATCATGGCTACTTTCATCTCAGTGACGACCTTTGTCACATTGTATCATTTGTTTTTACAGTCTAGAGTCAAAGGCCAAATCCATACTCAGTTTTAGGATCTAATAATAACATGGGAGAATAGAATGAGTAGTACAATGTAAATATCAACTCATGATGATAAAACTGGCTTGCTCTGGTACTAATCTGCCATCTTCTCTATCTGTGTATCTATACCTTTAAATTTGTCATGTCTGTCTGTCCGTCCGTTTGTCTGTTTGCGTTTTTATGACTCAATAACCACACGATGTAGATACACAATATATACCCAATTCGAACGTTATTGATCAGGAGAGTGACATAGACCTAGTTTGGACCGGGTCGCGGGTGATGGGGATGGCCACACCCATATTGTGTTTTCATATGTTACAAGAGTAAAATCAACATGGACGGCAGACCACATAAAATCAGTAAAGAACCTGGTAGTATTCATGTATTCAGAGGCTGTATTTAGTACGCCAACCTGAAGCATCAAATCCTACATTCAGCAGATTGACGTCAGCCAGAACATGTTGTCTCCTAACTCGGTGGAATTGTGATGTAGAGATACAATTGATACGTCATTTATATGTCTTGCTTATAGGAGAACTATTATTATCTCGGCCCCAGAGGATGGGACTGGCCACACCCAAACTGTATTGTCCTGTGTTATTACAGAGGATTTCATAATAGTTTACCGAGGTGACTTGGTGTGATAACTATAAAACCTCACATGTTCCTCCCACAAGCTTCAAACTTCAGCAGTCGTGTCGATTTCTCTTACTGGAATGCGTGGTCTGACTTTGCAACTTCATATGTAAGTGTTGTTAGCTATGTAAGAGATCTGTTGATTGGGTAATGGAGATATACATGGACGTAACAAGGTTTCTGTCAGTCAAACGAGAACATATTTTCCGTGGAACAATTTTCGCCGATATACTGCCGGACTCTCTGTCAACTCAATGTAACGTCAGAAGGGTCCAATACTACAATTCAGCAGAATTACCTGGTTATTGGACACTTCACGCAACTCCCAATTATGCATCTACAGAATCGGTATTCAACCACCTATGGTCAAATAAAAAAAAGTATTGAATCATGAATTGTGATACAGCAAGATTAAAGAAGTAGCCTACGGAGAGATACTGGGGCTGGTTCTAGCTTCCACGAATATGAAAACGGACACATTTCGGTCATTAGCAGCTGATCGGAAATATCAAATCGTCGTAATTTCAATAGATGTTTGATTATACCGAATTATTTTTGTATATTTATTCCGAGTTTGATCATGAATACGTGTATAGAATAGATTAGGATTGATGATTCACGTGACTAATGTCATCATCAAGTTACTCAAAGACGCTAGATTTAGGCTTTTCACCGAAACCGTCTGACCAGGCACCGGAAATTCCGATAGAGACATTGAAGACAAAATTCGGATAACGTCGAACATTGGTACACAATTTATTTATGTATTCAGGAAATAGGCCTATCGAGTAACACGCAACTCTTAATTTTTTATTCGTCGTATACAAAGTTTGTAAATAGAAATCTAAATATTTCATACCAGAAAAGTTCTTTTTTCTGAAACCGTACATGCTGTGACAAGTTGCAAACTCTGTTTGCCGGTATCGACTTTCTCTGCGTGAACAATAGCCCCAAGCACTCTGGTCCAAACATCGTATCAGTAACTTCATTTTCACGGTAACGGTATGGTTTCACCGGTGAGTAAGGGCTACATGTATCTTAGGTGTGTCAGAGATAGCCAAGTTCACATGGCTTTGTTCGTTCCTTCTCCGCTGGTTGAATATCTCCTCCATTGTACTCGTACGTGTCACGTGATCGGTAACGTACCATGGGAATCACGTGACCCTTACGAAGATAATGGAGGAGAAATTCAACCGTTTGTTGATATCTGAAGACTGATTGCAGACGGATCAGCTCTTCTCGGCAATGAAACTGTTTGCTGAATTCGATAACGGCAGAGAGTGGGGAGTGATTGTTTTATTGCCGGATAGAGCCGTACGACCCAGGGATCCCATTTTCATTTTATCCAGTCAATTTCTACGTTCCCACTTCGAACCTGCCTTGATTTATCTGACCCCGTTCAGTGTTCAAAATCCGAGGTGTTGATTTCACCTACGAACGAGAGACGAGCCAATCAGAACGTACGCGTCGATTGTGAGTAGAGTGACATCATCCTCTATTTGCGGCGTCCTTCCTCGTTATATGGTGTTAGTATTAGCCCACTATATAGGTCAGCCAGTGAATAACGCTCTTGTGCGTCCCATTTCGGATTTCAAATGTTTTCGAGGTCCGTGGCGTCTCGTGTCTATTTATAAGTTATCAGAAGATATATCAAGGGAAGTTCAAAGTGAGAACGTAGAAATTCGCTTGATAAAATGACGGTGAGGGAGCCGTGTTCTCCCGGAGTGTACATGAAAGTTCAGTAAGGGGATTCATGGTGTAGTAGGAACGAACGAAGCCATGTAAACTTGGCTATGTCAGAGATATAAAGATTCTCTCTCCAAATCTCTCCGAGTGTGTAGACCACAAGTGTAAAGTGAGACTATGGTATCAGGTGCTCCATCAATGTTACGTGCAGTATTATATTCTCAGACACGCGTTGGGGAAATGGTATTGTTTGTGTTGTATTAGTGAGAGAATGGCGGACTGCATGATGTGTTATCTGCCTGAAACATGCTACAGATATATGTAGCATATATGTCAATCACAACGTTGTTGTTCTTCGTGCTAACTTTACTTTGTTACATCCCGGTCACCTGATTTATTGGAAATAACAGCATGATTTCAAACTTCTCACAGCTACGGTGCTATTATGAAATCACTGCTGCGACAATTCGCGGGAAATGAACATTGCGTGTCAATCAAACCAAAGCGGACCGAAATTAAATCTACACCCATCGATCTCTGAAGTATTATCTGCACCAAATGATGCAACAGCCAATGAGAGCCATCGTCACTAGCTCATTCAAATATTTCCAAGTTAGCATGTTCACATCGAAGATTCTTGTGGGAGGCGACGGGTTTAAGGGGTACATCTGATGCTGTGGCGGCATTTATCTTCGCATATCCAAGTCGAACACAACTCGTGTTGCCTTCATTGAACATATATTCCACAGGCTTGTATACATTTGTGGACGTTTTGGCTTCATTCTTGGCAACCAGGCCAAATTAACTCTAAAATTTACGTAGATCACGAATTTTGATGTTGCTATTTATATCATCAACCTATAGGGTGGCCATTTTGGATTTCAAATTTTTAGTTGTTTTTTCGCGGGGGGGGGGGGAGGGTCCTATTTTTACCGATATCTCATTACCTAAACGAGTTAGGAACAATTTCGTGTGGCTACAACCAAATTTACAGGGTCAAGCTATCAGTAGGTAGCATTACAGACTTATTTAAATGGTGGCCATCTTAGATTTCAAGATGACCGTCGTCAGAAACCTATTTTTGTCAATATAATTATAACAAAAAACGTTATGAATTTGATTCCGTTGGCTACATCCACATTTTCAGGGGCAAGGCGTCATATGTTAACTCTATAGACATCTCGTGACGCCGGTCAACTTGTATTTCAAGATGGCCGCCGTATGAAGCTTACTTTGATCAATATAGGCTTACCTAAACCCATTATGAATTAGATTCCAGTGAATATATCAACATGTTCAGGGGTAAAGCTTCAGATAGTGGTACAACAGCAACCATCTGCAAACTATTCTTGTCAATATCTTATTTATCTGAATGAGTCAGGAAGTTTGCTTCAGTGGATATTCCTGCAATTTTCTTTGTCAGAACCGGTAGAAACGGGCAAATTTATCAAGGTGTCTGCTCTTTGTAATTCATGTATCCGTCACAGATTTCTCATGGTAACACTTTACAAAGCATTCTGTTTCATAAAATCCTTAAGTCGAAACTGGAGATCAGAATTCAGTTAATGGGGTTGACAATGAGTCATATATGGTCCTATAACATGGAAGGGTCGATCATATTGGGGTCAACAGTCTGCCATAACATATCGCTATAGGGTTTTTAAATTCCATGATATTTTTATTCCATTGGATCTTATAGAATTTTATTCTGATTGTTCACGCTCTAGCTCAGTCAGCTCAACCAGACTTAGCAGAACGATTGAGTCAAATTGCCCAGATATTTTTACGGGGCTAGTCCTGTCTTAAAGTGAAGAAAACTTGAGCACCGGCTCTGTGTCTTGCTAACACAGAAAAAGATAGAGTTCTTGCACGACAAGAAAGAGGTCTGAAACTTCCTTCTTTAGAGTGTCCAGGTTTCTGTATTTTTAATGTTCGTGTATAGTTTCAGGTCTGATATCTTCAAGTTACATTTGCATTTATCTAATTTTATGCGTGTATTTGTTAATTTTCCAGTGGCACTACTTTCCTACTCAAAATATGTCGTCTGCTAAACCACAGATTTTGAGAGGCGCATGTTGAGTGATTTTGTGGGGCTAACTCATTCTCATTAGAAAGCGTGTTCAAACAGTACTTTAGTATTAAATAATACCAGTATAGGTGTAATTCATTTTAGAAAACAATGGGATATTTCGCTTTGCCTGTATTCATTTACATTTTGATGAAATATGTGTGTTGAGTTACAGTTTGGAATTTTCACCATTTAATCTCACCCCTCAAGACCCTCTCCATTATCTTTTTATGGTAAGTTTCTAAAATCCAGTGGTGGTCAAATCATTTACGTAATAATTTCCCTGTATTCATAAATGTTTTTTCCACATTCTGCTTCTGAAATATTCATGGAAAGATCTCTGCATATTTCATGCACCCAATGTGTAAAACTATTTTTGTGCAGGATTGGTGACAGATGAGATAACGAGTGATGTCCCTTGATTGAACAGGAATACAAAATTTTCAGCTATCTCAAAACATATATTTTAAAGTGTTAACGTTGTTACACTCTTCTATCGACTTTTATAATTGTTGCTGGACAACCCAAACTGCTTGGTTGAGATTTGTGAGACTTTGTTTTTCCGAGTTTGCGACAAAAACTTGAAAAGTTGACAGAACATAAAATAGGTAACGGAAACTGGACACTCATTAACATAGCGGCAGTAGGGACTGCCCTGCACGTTCTTATGATCATGTTGAGGTTTTACTCGACCCTAATGAATGCCTCTTCTATGGAAGAGCCCAGAATATGTTTTAAATAGAAACTAGATCCTGGTGGGGAATGTATAACAAATCATCACTCTGGAAAACTCAACTGTGGCACTATGTTGGTGTGTGGCCTGTGGTTTAGGCGAGTAACAACAACACCACCGGTCATACCAGGACATCATATCGTTGGACTTTGCCTGCGGTGCGACCCAATGCCATTGTACATGTCTTTTTGTTATTGTGTCACCAAACTAGCTGGGGACATTGAAGTCAACCCAGGTGTAATTCGGAATCCGTGCAAAGTGTAAGGGAAATGTGTTGCACCAGGGTCCGAATTAGGAAATGTGATGAACTATTTTTTTTCATCGAAAACAAAATCACAGTTCAAATCTAACAATAACATCACCTGCTATTTATGAAGTTGGACAGCTATTTTTTTCTACGTGTGTAAATCCACCAATAATGATAATACTGTATAAGGGCACACCGCCAATCTGCCATGTATCAATTTGTATCCCGGGAATGAACAACCATTCAAATATTATTTGTTTACGTTGGAAGTTTCTTTGTGTTGATGTCGGGGATGTTACTACCAGGCTAGATGTACGTGATAAAATTAGACCCAGGGCAGGTGGCTGTCCCCTCTGCAGAGTGCGCCATTGACCTTTCGCCAGCGTCGATATAAACATGCAGTTTTTTTTATTCCATTACTGGTGACAATTTTGTTGGATAAATAAAGCTGGGTTCTTATGAATATCTTTGCACCAAAAATATGTCACATTCTAACTAGTAAGTCCCATTATTTCACACAAATGATACACCCACCAAGAAAAAATCCACCATCATAAGTTTGTGGAGCAGTCGTTATCTACTGCTAATTTCCTATGCAATGTTTGCCAGTGAACCACATCGTGAAGGAGAACAATAAAGTGCTCCCTTGTCAGTGCGGTCAGAAATTGCTCCACAACAAATGTTTACGGTAAGGAAACTGAATTTCACCAATTCTGACAAATAGTCGGAAAATCAACTCGTCGGAAAAATTGTATGGCTCTTCGCCATGGGACTGCACATCAAAGAGTTAGTGGAATTATTCCAACAGCCTATTTAACATTTAACTAGCCCCGTTTCAGTATTTCCAGCATTTTTAATAAGCGCTTAGAGTGAACGGACGTGTTTTTGATCTGCCAAGCCAGCCTAGACTTCCAAGCCTTTGTGTTCCACTGCGGTTCCCCGGCGTTACAGGATTACCAAACTACAACAAGAGCGAGAGAAACCAGCCAGCCAGAGCTAAGTTTTGAATTCAACTTTCTGCACATAGACTAATATTTCCTATCACTAAAGTCACTCCTTACCAAATAACAACTAGTCCAGATCTTAACAAAACCAAATCAAACAATGGAAGCCTCCCAATCCACCGTAAAAACACCTAAAAGGAAGCTATCAGAAATCAACACTGAAAAATCCCCCCCCACCAAAAAACATCGAGCCCTCCCCGAAAGGCCTAGTCTTTTCAATTTTGTGGCTGTCATACACAGCCTTACTCAAATCAAAGCCACGAGCTTACCCAAAGCCAAAGTTGCGAAAGACATCCAACAACAAGCCGGAGACGTAAAAACAATCTATGAATTACCCGGAGGAGATCTCAAAATCCACTGCCAATCTAAAACACAGTATGAAAAACTCCTTAGGTTAGACCTCCTAGCTGGCAAACCCGTCTCGGTAAAACAGTATCAACAAAAAAGAGAGCAATGCAAAGGCGTAATTTATGGAATTGATCTAAGTGTTGGGCTAGACTATATTAGAACTACTCTCTCGAAGCAAAATGTAGTATTCACTAAAAGACTGCAAAAGGACAAAATAGATACAAGTAGCATAATGTTAGTATTCAATGGAAGTAAACTCCCAGATACTGTCTGTCTATGGACCCGTAATGTCACAGTCAAGCCCTTCTACGAAACCCCAAAAAGATGTTTTAATTGCCAGAAGATTTCTTCTCACACAGCCAAAAACTGCAAAGCCAGTGTTGTATGTCCCAAATGTTCAGGGCCCCATAGTTACGAGCACTGCACAGAAACCCATAAAAAATGCGCAAACTGCAAGCAGAATCATAGCTCAGCTTGGAAAGGGTGTATTCACTACAAAAATGCTAAAGCAGTTCAGTACATTAGAGCCGACAAAGGCATCTCTTACGCAGAAGCAGTCAGAGAAGCAAAAGTGAATCAAAAACTCAGAGAAACAATAAACCTGCGAAAACCTGTGAACGAAGTAGCAATTAACAATAAGGCACCAGTGACAGAACAAACAATGGAGTCAGAAACCTGTGAACGAAATAACAATTAACAATAAGGCACCTGTGACAGAACAAACAATGGAGTCAGAAACCGAGGACAAACCCGAAACAATTAGCATGAGTAAAATCGAATTCCTAGGCTTCATTAACATTGTTATTAACTCAGTCCACAATGCCAACCCAAAAACAAACAAAGCTGACATAATAGCCCGCATTGCTCAAGACTTCTTGAATTGGGAATTTCACCCCAAAGAAATAATAGCATGGGGATTCAATCCAAAATACAAAAGAAAAACATCAACTCCCAGGAAACACAATAACGCCCTCAACACCTCTATATGAGAACACCAGGGACAATAGGTTAGACCCACCGCGCAACACATAACAACCCAACTTTCAATAAACAACTCACCGTACTACAATGGAATGCGAATGGCATTGCAAAACACGGAGACAATCTCAAAATCTTAGTAAATGAAATAAACCCTGACATCATATGTATACAAGAAACATTTCTTAAACCAGGAAAAAATAAATTTGCAATAAAGGGATATACGCCATATAGACAAGACAGACTAAACGGCCCAAAAGGAGGCAACCTCACACTAGTTAAGGAAGAACTCATACAGCTAGAATTGGACAAGAGCCCAGAAAGTGAAGACCTCGAATGGCAAGCTATACGGGTGTTCCAAAATAATAAACCTATAAATATAGTGAACCTGTACTCCCCTGGCACTTTAAAAACAATATCACAAAAAGAACTGAACAAAATCACCCAAAAATATGACTCGCCAATCATAATTTGCGGAGATTATAATAGTCATAATCCAATCTGGGACGAAACCTGCACCACATCAGATGATAAAGGTAAATCAGTAGAAAAATGGTTAGATGACAATAACCTCGTATTTCTGAACTCAGGAGAAGGGACGAGAATAGATATGCGAACCGGTAAACTCACTGCAATTGACCTAACTATAGTCTCTCCCGAACTAGCAGTTAAATCTGAATGGGCAGTTCTATCAGATACATTAGACAGTGACCACTTTCCAATCCTAACCAAATTTAGCATGAAACCAGATTTTGAAAAGACAGACCCTCTCCCACGCTTCCAATACTCGAAGGCAGACTGGGAAAGCTTCCAAAACGATTGCAAAAGCCTAATTCGTGACGATCTACTAGAGACTTTCAATGAAAATATAACCAGCAAACTTCTAAACATAGCACAAAGGCATATTCCAGTTACGAATACGCGGCCCAACAAAAATCCAGTGCCTTGGTGGAACCAAGAGTGTGGAAAGAACATCGCAGCAAAGAAAAAAGCACTCAGAAAATTCAAAAAAGTCGACTCCAGAGTGACCATGAAAGATATAAGGAACTGAAAAGAATAGCAGAAAAAAGCGTCAAAGAAGCCAAATCAAGATGCTGGGAAGATTTTTGCAACACTATCGATACGAAAACTAACTCTAAGAAAGTATGGAATAAAATAAAAAGCATTCAAGGGAAAGCAACTAACACTATACCCGTACTAAACAAAACAAAGAGAACTAATCTCGAAAAGGCAGAATATCTTGCTGAATCATTCGCATCAAACAGTAGCGATAGAAACCTGAAACCAGAATTCAGAAAAATCAAACAAGAAACGACCCTGGAAAATGACACAAATGATTATATAGAAAACTACCTTAACGGAGACTTTACTATCAATGAATACAGAAAAGCTTTACACTCTAAAAAAGAAAGTTCACCCGGCGAAGACAAACTAGGGTATACAATCCTAAAACACCTACCAAACAACACTCAGGAACTAATTCTAAAACTAATTAATGTGAGCTGGAAGACCAAACAACTCCGGAGCAAATGGAAATCATCTATTGTTATCCCAACACCAAAACCTGGTAAAGACCCATCAGACAGTAAGTCATATAGGCCGATCTCACTCACGTCAAATTTATGCAAAATTATGGAAACCATGGTCAAAAACAGACTTGAATATCACCTGGAAAGCAACAACCTGTTAAACAAAACACAAAGCGGTTTTCGAAAAACAAGAAGTACTTTAGACCACATAGCCAGACTCCAACACTCCATCAAAAAGGGTAATGCCAAACACCAATATACATTAGGAATTTTCTTGGATATTGAAAAGGCGTTTGACCTTGTATGGCAGGACGGGATTATCACCCAATTAAACAACCTGGGAATTAAGGGCAGAATACAACACTGGATAAAAATTTTTCTTCATGACCGAAACTTCAAAGTTCGTATTGGTAACACCATATCCATGGACCACCAGCTAGATAACGGCACCCCACAGGGCAGCGTCATAAGCCCCACCCTTTTAACATCCTGATTAATGGCCTGGCCAACGAAATTGACACAAAACATCCTGAAATTGAACAATCACTTTTTGCTGACGATGCTGCCATGTGGAAATCTGCTGGCTCGATAAAAAAATTAACAAGTATAATGCAAAGGGTACTGAATACAGTCAGCGATTGGGCCGATAAATGGGGATTCAAATTTTCAGCTGTCAAAACTACCGGTGTGCTATTCTCAAATAAACAGAACACAGACATCACGCTATCACTAGGAGGACAGAAAATTGAGTTTAAGAATAGTGTCAAATACCTAGGTATGATATTCGACCGAAAACTCACTTGGAAAGACCACATTGACCAATTAATTATTCGGTGTAACAAAGACCTGAACCTTATGAGGTGCGTATCGGGTACCAACTGGGGGGGCCAATAAACTTAGCTTAATCAAATTATATCAAACACTCATCAGATCCAAAATAGACTATGGTTCAATCGCGTATCAATCAGCATGCAAGATCCATTTGAAAAGAATAGACAGCATTCAGTATTCGGCCTTAAAAATAGCCACCGGGGCGTTCAAAGGAACTCCTTTATGTAGTCTACAAATAGAAACTAATGAAAAACCCTTACATTTAAGACGAGAAGAGCTGTCAATGAAATATGCAGGGAAAACAATAGCCAAGGGCGAAAGCCACCCATGCCACAACATTTTTGGACCAAAAACCGAATACGAATTCCTAAAAACAAAATGGGAAAAAGACTCTGCACCACTCGGTTACACGATAGAACGATTATTCGAAGAATACGACATTCCAATCTCTCGTATCTCTGACACTGACAAGGTCAATAGACCACCATGGCAACTAATCACACCACACGTGGACACGAATATACATAGCCACATAACCAAACAGGACAACCCAGAGCATATAAGGGTCACTGCCCTCGAATATATTGACACACATTGGAAAAATCGCTTGAAAATATATACAGACGGCTCCAAAAACGGAAGTCACAATACAGGTTCTGCATTTGTTATTCCAGAACTTGACATTCACGAAGGTTTCAAACTACCAGACAATATGTCTGTATACACCACTGAATTAGTCGCCATAATCAAGGCCCTCGAATGGGTTCTCCAGAACCGACCGGTTTCCACCGTTATTCTTAGTGATTCCTTAAGCGGGCTGGTATCTATAGAGAACTCCAAATCCGACAGCAGACCTGACCTCATACACGAAATAGAAATTCTATGTACACAAATAAGAGACAATGACATTGACGCCATCTTAGCTTGGATTCCCGCCCACGTGGACATTAGGGGAAACGAAGCCGCCGATAGGACAGCCAAAGACAGTCTCACCAAAACTGCACCTGACGTGCATATAGGACTAGGAACCAAAGAACTGAATTCCATCATTAGAACCAGAATAGATAGTAAATGGGGAAAAGAATGGAACGAAGAAAACCGAGGTAGATGGCTACATAGTATTCTAGATAAGGGGAAAAGACAGAGTTGTGGATTCCAGCTAGACAGCAAACGTGACGACCGCATCATCACAAGATTAAGACTAGGAAAAACCGGACTTAAATCACATCTGTCCATGCTTCTGAAAAACACCTCACCACTCTGTACCGCATGCAACAATGTAGAAGAAACAATAGAACATGTCCTACTTGAATGCCCAAAACACTACCCACAACGCGAGGCACTTAGAAACGAATTAAAAAAACTCAACACTCCCTTAACATTACCAGCGATATTAAACCCTAAGCCCCCCATTAGAAAACAGGTATTCAAGTCCTTAATAAATTTTATCAAAACTGCTGGCTATTATTCCAGTATCTAACACTACCCCCGTGCATGCGCATCACTAACTATGTCAGCATTGGCCTAAATTTATCTTTTGGAATAAAATATAGGCAATGTGGGCACCGGAGATACCATGTTCTGTGTGGGCCGGTTGCCACATTAGTCTCAAAAACCGGAGGCCAAGACCAATCAACATCCCTGCGACAATATTGGCCAAAATTTCTCTTTTGGAATAAAATATAGGCAATGTGGGCACCGGAGATACCATGTTCCGTGTGGGCCGGTAACCACATTCGTCTCTAAAACCTAAAGGCCGCTACCAATTCAACAATCAAGGACATAAATCAGTAGCACACATCCAAGAAACAACCACGCACACGAATAATGTCACTCACAAAAATGAATACTAATTTCTACAATTATGTTCCCTTACCTCCAACCCTCGTTAACGAATGTTAACCGTCCGGTTTTCATGCAGGGGCAGAAGACTGGAGGTTATATCAAGCATTCACATTTGGCCTTAATTATAATAATATTGTTATTTATAATATTTAGTACCTAATTAGTTATTGTTATTGTGTGACTTAGATCACGATAGTGCCAGTCGGTGGCAAAATATAACACCAGAAAACAAAAAACTACAAACTCTTCTATTCTTTGTAATACAGGCACAGAACACCGAAGAACACAGACGAGGAAGACCAGCATTAAAACAGAACACCGATGACGACAAATATTATAAAACAGCACCATGGTGGACAAGAGTAAAAACAGAAGACGGATGACAATCACAAGAATGCCAACATCGCCGCACAACAAGAAACGTCCAGAAACAGAACACCACATCCTAGACCACACCGACACGCTACCCCATAGATGACACCGAACAGACACCTTAACACAGAATATGTTCCTTTGACTTTCACGCAATATAGGACGTAGACCTGCCGTCCTGTGCCCCAATACACACTCCAAGCAATTGTTACAGGCACAGATTTCTGGAAGAACCCACCCGTTCCCATGAGCGCCGCTAGAAAAGTCGATCAGAAAAATCCTGAAGTCGCCCATGGTTCTCCCAGTTTTTTCTGGACGGCTTTGTGTGTACAAAGGGGTACCAAGACAAAGGAATCATACACGCGATTACAGTGAACTCACAATTACCAGAAAAACTTACCAAAAAAAAAAAAAAAAACAGAAAGAGACTTACGAACTTGTACATATAGCGATTCTTATTTACCTCTATTTATATCTCCTACTAATCTCTCATTGTTATTTATTATTTACCTATTTATTTATTTATTTATTTATTAACTTAGCGCTGGAAAAGATATTCAATAAACAAAGTAATGTACCGCGAAAGTCAAATAAAACATTGAGTTGATGGGCCGCGAAATCCGAATGGGAAGCGGCCCTTAAACTACAATTTCAATCAAAAAGTTTCAGTGCCTAAGGCTCTAGTTGGTTTAGACGTCACGGACCCAAAGATATTTTTGGCCCAAATATTTTGTTTTCTGAAAATAGTTACTAAAGAAGCATCTGTGATACAAACGCCAACTATGAAAGTGT
Source organism: Hanleya hanleyi (assembly GCA_036873755.1). Classification (NCBI taxonomy): domain Eukaryota; kingdom Metazoa; phylum Mollusca; class Polyplacophora; order Lepidopleurida; family Hanleyidae; genus Hanleya; species Hanleya hanleyi. The sequence continues at coordinate 52,135 of JAVTVY010026258.1, read as the reverse complement.
TGTGAGGACAAAGGACGCGAGACGACGGTTTTCCCGACAAGAAACTTGGAACACATGCACCACATCATGAATCAGCGTCAATGGTGCTAAATAGGAAGGCTTATTGGAAGTCGCTTTGATAAATCTATGACGGATACTCATAATATGACTCATTAAATGGAGATAAATTATATGTTCAAGGATATCGTAAAGCCAACCGTATTCTGTTTTCAACAAAGGCAAAGCTTGATGAGGGAGAGGCGCTTTCTCAAAATCTGGTTGGAGAAAGACGATTGAAGGAAAAATTGGGGAATGTGAAGCAATATGTTGTTCCAGGATTTTTTCGTACACATGCAAACTAAAACTCGATTGTTTGTACATAATGTGTGAAGACAATCTTGAAAAACCAACAGGGCTGCCCTCATCGTAAACTCTTACAATCTATTGTGATAAGATTTCATGCATTCACATGCATTCAAGATTTGGCCCTGAAAACTTATGGGTGTAGCCAATGGAATAAAGGCTATAACGTGTTAAGGATAGCTATCCCCTTAAAGGCAGTTTTTGCACCCCCATGACAATTTGTCGTCTGTATCAATAAATATACAAGATAACCATAATAAACTATATATTTTATGAAAGCATACATCGTAGGGATTCCAACTATATGATTTATATAACTGACGCTGCTACTGTGTAGAAAATATTCCAATTTAAAAAAATTAAAATGAAAACAATAGCGTCCATTTTTCAATTGAAATTTCATGAAAACTGTTGGTCTTGTTTCAACTTTGATGGTATACCTTGGTAGGAGACAATTCGAACTAGTAAACTCTATCTCATTTTTTAAAATTTTTGCCTGGTTTTGTTTTTATAACTATTTTACTAAAATAAATTGAAAAATATGTACTTTTTTACGGTCGTTTGTCTTAAAAGTTGGATAATTAAAAAACGAAGCCGAACTTACAAAAAGTGAGACAGAGTTTTCTAGATCACCTTATAAGTAACAAGCATGCCAAATTTCAAAAGCGTAGCATGGATAGTTTTCGAGAAATAAACGTTTGAATTTCGGATTTTGTAGAAAAATGAAAGGCTAGAAATCGGGTAAAATGTGTCCAGCTATACATCTGATGAATTAATCCCTATTTTTGGCTTGAATTCTATTGTCAAATACATTTTTAATCTGTCTAAGGGGACCTACCCGAATTCCTGTTTATTCTGGTTAACTATTACACTAAGGGTTTTTCATCAAGTCGGTTTAAAGTCCAATTTAAACTTAAAAAACCTGCTAAAACTTGTTCACACCTGTGTAGATTACTTCACGGCGGGTGTCTGAGTGAAGTGTCACTGTCATAATTAGAAACAAAAATAAGGATGTTTGCATGGTTTGATCAGAAGGGGGTACATTAATGTGAATAAGTAGGACTGATAGATAATTAGCTTACCATAATACTGCGGAAATGAGTTTCGGAAAGGGAAATTTAACAGACAAAAATAATAGTAGCCAAGCCCAAGCTAAGGCAATCTGTTTAATTGTTCCAGGGCCTCGGAAACTAAATTTTTAATCCAAATATTGAAGCACCTCTATTCATAATTTTTATTTCATTTTTTCACCAAATGTTAGAGGAAATAGTGAATATTTGAATGAAGAAATAAAAAAAAAATGACCAATTTTGACCCTCTAAGGGGATAGCTATCCTTAAGATAAGGGGATATTGACTAAACTAGTTTTAACATAGTGCCCATTTTGAAATTCAAGATGAGCCTAGACTAGACCCTGGATTTTAATTTTAAAATGGCAATATCGACAGTTCTGGCCTACAAACCGCGAGGGTTATGTGCTAAATTCAAAGTCCAAACATCCACAAATGTACATAAGTAGACAATTGAATAGTGGTCTGATGGAACTAGCTTGCAGACGAGAAGCTTGTGACCCATAACCCGATATGGACAAAACCGGGTCTCGGATGATGGCCGTTTTGATATCCACAATGATGAACATTAAGAAGCAATTCACAATGTTGGGTATTGAGAAGCGTTGGTGGCACTATCTTATACCTGGACTCCGAAAATTTGGTTCAGCTACTGTATTAAAGCCAATGCCTCGTAATCAGGTAAATTTAGATTCAGAAGTCGGCCATCTTGGACTGCATAATGACCGCTATTACATGTGGCTAAGACGTCTTTTGTGTAACCATCCGAATTTCTGACCCTGACAATGTGGACTGGCCACTGTAATGAAGTTTTGCCCTTGTAATAAAGTTGACCATAACTTTTGGTAAGGAAATATTGACAAAACTAGCTTTCACATGACGGCCATCTTAAAATACAAGATGGCCGATCATTTAAGATGGCCACAGTGCCACCAGATGATGCATTGACCCTGAAAATGTGAGTGTAGCTGCTTGAATGATGATCGTATCTCGTTTAGGTATTGAGATATTGGCGAAAATATGTTTCAAATGGCGGCCATTTTGAAATCCAAAATGATCAGCCTAAAGGCTATATGACATCACGTGCGTTTCCCGGTTTGAACAATTTACTCTATTCATTAGGTCACGGTAAATGACGGAACGTTAGTGTTGTATTCAACTTGAAATATGAAGATGTGACTGCATCAGAACGTCATTTGTTGTCAAGGATAGATATGTCGGTAAAATATTATGAAATCCTCTGTAGCATATACGATAGACTATATAAATTCAGTGTCAAAATTGGAGTGGCGCAAATATACATGTATGTTGAGGCATGTGTATAAAACCGTACAACAGATCCCGCATTCAGTAGATAGCCGTAGTCCACATTGTGGTTTCCAATACGTAGTTGTACTTGAATTGCCGTAATTACCGTAAACTATACAAATGCTAGCTTTCTTCGATGTGACTAATATTTGAGATTCATATAAATTACCATAAAATATATAAGAATATCTTGTATTGTTGGAAATATATATTGCGGGTAAAAAACACAATACCAAGATAATATCAACGTTCAGATCATTGCCGAGGTAATCATATATATCCACATTGGTTGCCCAAGGTGTGGATTACAGTAAAATAATACCGTGAAGCGTTTATCTGGAAAGAGCTTGTAGACTGTGAAACCTTAAACTATCGTTTGCCAACTCTGTCTACATTGTATATCACATTTTTTCCTTATATTTAAATCTACAAAACATGTCTGTGTTGTTTAATAATAATAGTGTCATCACATGGTCCGGGTTTTGAAACAGAAGACAAATGATTTCACCCCGCACTCTAATATACCTCACTCTTCCCTAACTCAAGAACCATTAGGCATACACTAATGAATCTCATAGTCATTATGGTATATAGCGATAAAATCGCTCGCTACGCAGGCATGTAGGTCGCATTGTAATTCATATTTAGGAATAACGATCACCAATTTAATGCTTACAATTTTGAAAGTACAGGAAGCAGAATAAAGTATTAAATGTTCCGTAAATTTCAGGTTTTAAATAACGCTCACATTTTGGACGACAGAAATCCGCTGAATGGTAGGAGTTGGTGCTGATTTCATCCTGCGAAAACATAGGAAAACAAAATATGGGCGTGGCCATCTTCCTACTCTCCGGGACTCGGTTCAAAGAGGTCTGTGACGCTCTCCACATCAATACCTTTCGACTTTGTATCTCTACATTGTGTGGTTATTGAGTTATGAAGACACAGATAAACAGACGAACGAATGAACGGACAGACACGCATTACGTAATATTCTTATATATTTACGGTAATTTACATGTGCATGGGTCTCAAATATCCGTATAATAGAATATCTAGCTTTGGGATAATTCAGTTCAAGGCCAACCACCTACTGGAAAACACAAAGTTCGTTTTTATACGTACGGCCTCAGTATACATGTACCAGCTGTGCTTCGCATCATCACAGTGTGTAACCCTGATTGATTGAAATTGTAGTTTAAGGGCCGCTTCCCATTCGGATTTCGCGGCCCATCAACTCAATGTTTTATTCGAATTTCGCGGTACATTACTTTGTTTATTGAATATCTTTTCCAGCGCTAAATATATAAATAAATAAATAAATAGGTAAATAATAAATAACAATGAGAGATTAGTAGGAGATATAAATAGAAGTAAATAAGAATCGCTATATGTACAAGTTCGTAAGTCTCTTTTTGGTTTTTGGTTAAATTATACTGGTAAATATGAGTTCTCTGTAACCCTCAGTGTGTAACCCTGTCCGGCTGGAATTTATTTATGACGAGCCATCTGTGCCCATTTATGACGTGATCGCACCGAGTCGACACGTGTGCTGAGATGGAGCTTGAGCATTTTACAATTTTTTGCGTGTTACACATCATTTTATGGAAGAAACTGAATGAGATAATGTTCTAGATTTATATTGACAGATCCTGTGTCAAATTCAACTCCATAGATCATCTCGTTTTCATCATAATCGTGTTCATGTTAGAAATTTATCAAAACTCTGTCGAATTTTACAGTTATGAAGTTGATTGTTCTTGTGGTATTGGATTTCACATTTTGGTCTGTATATTATAATAAACTAGAATGGTAGTTAATCAAATATGACTGGTGCAGAGGAGATAAATATAAATAGAAAGAGGCGAATATTTAGGAACAAGTGTTCATGTCCTGAAATGAGACTGTCCGTATTTTTGTCGAGGGGATTTCTTCGACTGTTCGAGTTTTTGATGAGTTCCTGTGCGCATTTTTGGCGTGCATAGTAAAAAGCGAAGTCCAGTTACTGTGCACATATACTATAGCAATGTCTAATCGGCACTGATACTAGTGTTCATGTGTAGGGCCGAATGATGACTTAATTATTCCGGTGGGCTTCATATCTCAGAACCCACACTACGGCGCCATGATCCGTTTCATTTTCATCTTGTCGTATAGTTTTTAAATTGTTTTAAGAATATCAGAGGAAGAATCATTCCAAGAAATATTCGTAGGCCCACAACCAGTCCGTGGAAGATCCACGAAGAAATCCGCAAAGCTCGCAAAGCCTAACATATTTCACTGCCATAAATGTATAACTTTTTTACCAAATGGAGGTTCAACCTCCAGTGGCACAGGGACGTACATTTTGAAGCATCGTACATGTATGTAACTAAATAAATGAATAAATAATAAATAACAATGAGAGATTAGTAGGAGATATAAATAGAAGTAAATAAGAATCGCTATGTACAAGTTCGCATGACTCTTTCTGGTACGTATACGTATATCATCGCAGGTTATTTATGCACAAATACATGAATGTACACGTTTAAAGTCTGCGGCGTATTCGTTTTGATCAAATGATAGATGAAACGAATTAGTATGACCCACATTATTATGGCTGAAGTCCCTCCCTCCGTCCCCAACATCAAGACCTACATTTCATATGTGTTAATGCATACTTCCTGTCGAACAGAATAACGGATGTTATATTGTCAGCAAGAAAACAACACTGTAAAGGTTAATCATCTCGTTAAGTTTGGCCTAAACAAGTGGATAATATAAACATAACAGTGCATTCTCTCTCTGACGGGGTAAAGCGATATCCCGCTTTCGTCCAACAAAATGCGCGTCTGTGTCTCATTTGAAAAGAAATGAAATGGCATTAACTTATTGTTTAGGTAGAAATCTCTGTTATTGTTTCTTTTTTGTTATTTAGCTGGAACGATGTGTGGGCCATAAATACTTGTTAATTCTTATTTCCTCATCGGAAGTTTCGTGTGCAACCTTTAACAGTCGGGCGGTAACGAGTAAAGAGCATATACAAGTATTTGTCATTCTCTGTAAGGGGCTAATTGATCTTTTGAATTTCTGTGTATATTTTGGTTAGGCGGTTGTAACAAGACAAGCCAAAGAGACAACTAGTCTGACCGAGCACTGCATGTTGCCCCGATTATGACCTCGACTCGCCCGTGTGTCTGAATTTATACGAAGCTGTATTCATTTGAAATGTTACGTTCAACCGTTTTACTGGCCGTTCTGAAAGAGGAGGCGGCCTTCGCAATTTGCACACACCAACGTTTTATGAATTCTGATAATATATTTAGGCATACTTTAAGCTATCTTTGGCGAAACTTTTTGTTAATGAAGATTATTCGTAGTCTCAACCGAATGTTCACAAGACGACCGAGTTTCCTTGGAGCGCAAACAAAAAAAGATAGATAATCATTTACAGCATTCTTATTGAAGAAGTCAAATCTTCTATATATTTTTTTAATTACTTAGCCAGTAATTTAAACTGTAGAATAGATTGTGTTCTTGCCGTACACCGCCAGAGGGGAACTCTTTGAAAACAATTCAAAGCGGTTTTAAGCGGTGACGGCTGTTAGCCCGCAATCCGGCAAGCGCCCCAACGGGGAGCCTTTGTTTACCGCCGACATGCTTACAATGGTTCAGTGGTTTGACCGGACTATATTCTACCGGCGCGTGGTGGCAAGGGTCACATCATGGGGGGTGTAATAAGTCTTGGTTATTAGGCCAGCACGTTGGCGCGCCATCAGTGCGTAAACCCTGTTCACTAATTGGAAGATTAAGCTGATCTGCACTGTACGGTTGTCCAATTTGCAGTAGACCATTCAAAGTGAAATGGTCCAGAGATACGCACACAAAATATCGGAAATTCAATTTCCGATATCGGAAATTGCAATTCCAGATATCGGAAATTAGAATTTTCGATATCGGAAATTGGATTTCCGATATCGAGAATTGCAATTTCCGATATCGGAAATTCGGAGACCATTCCCGATATCAGAAATTCAATTTCCGATATTGTCACTGAATTTCGATATCGGAAATTGGAATTCTAGTTTTCGTAGAGCTTCCAGAGCTTTCATTTCATTTCAGTGACATTTTCTGATATGGGAAATTCTATTTCCACTATCGGAAATTGAATTCCCGATATGGGGAATTCTATTTCCGATATCGAAAATTGTCACTTAATTAGAATTTCCGATATCGGGAATTCAATTTCCGATATCGGAAATAGAATTGCGGAAATTCGGAATAAAAAGCACTTTGGCTTGCCATACTTTAAGTATGTCGACAGGGACAACACTTAAAAGAGCAGTCCCTGTGGACACACTTAAAGGGTTATTTCAACACTTTACGAGTAAGTTTCAACACTTTAGTTTTGAGCGTGTAGGTACACCAAGTGTCTCAAAATGTTCAAGTGGAGATCATCTATGTCGTGCCACCGCAATAATGTAAAATACAACATCTAGGCTGTTAAATACAACATAAAATACAACATCTAGTATTCTATTTCTATTAACATCTAGGCTGACAAGTTGGTTTGCTTTTGAGATTTGGATTTTGTTTTTTATACCATTGCAAATTCTGAATATACCAAAACTACAGTGCTTACAAAAGGAACAAAGAATTGTTTCAAAAATTATCATGCAGACTGTATTTTATTATTATTTTTTCTTACAAATTGTATTCCTTGCCAATGTCTCAGTATGTACGAAATATTGACGTAAAGGACGCAGTACATGCGAGCCAGGAATCGTCCCCAGTTTGAGGTGCCAAAAATAATCCTTCCCAAAAATAAAATATTACCTATTAAAGAAACATTTTGACTGGCATAAAGATCCACATTTTGTTATACACAGAATAATTCCAAGACATTGAGTATCACGGTTCTCGAAGGACAGGGCCGTGAAGTATTACTGCAAAATCGCTGATTTTAGGTGAAGACGTCTATTTCTCTCTGTAAATATATTCATGTTACATTCGAACATAACAGAACTTGCACCGGTCCGCAGCTACATACTTGAACAATCTCTTGGAACTGGATCAATCTATTGGGACAAAGCATAAAACTAATCCTGCATGGGTATGACCATGCACTCTTAATATGTTTTCTGTTCGGTTCAACGTCTTCGAATTGCACGAAAGTATACATCAATTCACGGCCTTATCTGAAAATCACGATTCTCGCTGGCTTGGAATTACTCAGAGTATACATTTGTATCAAAATCTATTTTTTTCCATAGGTCTTATTTTTCATATGTTCCTAGCTCCAATCACATCCTTTGGGTGGTACGCCATAGTAATATCGAAGGTTTAAATTTACAGGTATATGTATTTTCATCTTTTGATGAATGCATATTTATTTTGGATGTCCTCGCAAATTCTACCTGTTAAAACATGTATAAATTTACATTATTGTTCAATATCCTGCAACACCAGGTTCAGGATATGCTGTACCGTATTTCTTGCCAATCTCAATATTTCTATATGCCGGTATTGGCGAAAATGTTATATATCGAAATTTCTCCGTGCCTGTAAAAAACTGCATCCACAGGTAATTTTAATTATTTTTTTTATATGTTGTGCAAATGTGTGTTCTCTCAGTTTCGGTGTCGTCGGATGAAAATTTAATTACGTGTGATTTATATTTACCGGTACATTTTTTCCATATCTTGCAGAAGCAAATTCGGAAATTGCCGTACCTCGTGCCAATCTCGACATATTGGCACAATTTTGGATCTTGAATTTTCACCTTGTGAAAGCATACATTTTCGGGTATAAGTTGTATTGCCTTCTATCTTAAATTTCAAGTTCGGAATATACCGTACTTGTCAATCCAGTGATTTTCTCGATTACAACTTAGGGTGTCGACGTACTTGCTCAAGTTTTACAGGCAATTTGTATGTACGTTTTCGTATTTTAAATGCCGACTGGATGCGTTGACTTCATCTAAAATCCAAGTTTAGATCAATGAAATCTGCATGTTATACATGGGAGTCGTAGCCAGTTCCAAACATTAGATGATTAAGTTTCGTTGTGATCTAAGGCACTGGCAAACTGAAATCACAATAATTGCACCTGTAGAGGAGATCCAAAGTAGTGATCTTCTCCATAGTGTATAACTGCTTTTAGCCAGAAAAAAAAGAAGGATAATGAATGTAAAATGCAAGAGAAATTGGTGTCTTGCATCGTGACATGCAATTTTTGGGCAGTCATCTTTGCCATCGATGCTGACTCTTCTCTCTTTCCTTTGTTGGACGATTCATATTTCAGAAGGAGAGTGATATGTGCACAAATAACGTCCATATTGTGCATGGAAAATTGGGTAGCACGTCGAAATGTCATACAGCGCGATTTTCTACCGTTTCACAAAGGCGCACAGTGTCACATCGAAAAAGGGCACAGTAGCAGTTATGAGTGCGCTTTGCATTTCGACCTCTGCTGAGAACGTGGAAGAAAATTACACGCTTATTTCTACATATTAATAATGAGAACTAATACATGAATATATATGTCTTTTATGTACTTATGAAAGTGATGTTATATGGAGAAATATTCCATTCTTTCACAAAATGTCTTATATTTTCTTACCTCACTATCGCTAGAGTGAAAGCCTGCGACACTATACTGGTTATTTTTGTCTGAATTTATTCCCATTACCTTGATTATTCAGTTATGGTCTAGAATTGTCGCCAACACATGATGGTCTCTTCTGCTTGTCTTCCTATCGCCTTGAAATGTTGCCAAGATGACAATTATGTGTGTGTGTCATCAGCGATTGCGTCAGGAAGACGTACAGTTACATCGTCAAAAATATATCCCAGCCGGACAGGCTTACACACCGTGATCATGTTTGACACTAATATTATATGGTCTATAATATATACTGATAACATAGGAAAATAAAATGTGAGTGTGGTAAGCCCCACTCCAGGGACCCAGTGTCTAAAATATGTCATTCTCCTGAGCAAGACCTGTACAATGACGTATAAATAGTATCTCTAAAACACGTTGTTATCGGCTCATGGGACAACTCATCCAATTGGATATTTGCTGAATGCATGATTCGATGCTTGTACTTGGCATACTAAATACAGCCTCTTAATACATATAAACCACCAAGTTCTGCACTGCATTTAAATGGTCAATTCGGCATGCCGATTGTACACTTATAACATAGGAAAAGACAATATGGGCGTGATCATCCCCCATCCCGGGACTCGGTCCAAAATAGGTCTATGCCACTCTCCTGATCAATACATTTGGAATTATGTATACACCAGCATTGTATCTCTACATCGCGCGACGGTCTTAATGCTATAGTTTAGATGAACGGGAGAATTTTCCAAAGATAAATTGCATTATTTTTTCGCGTTTTATGTTTGTGGTTATACATAGATAACAACAGAATATCAGAAGTCTAAACCACCGCTGGACAATGCCACAAGATCAGCACAGCTGTGCCAAATATTAAAGTTGCATGCCAAACGATAACTAGTCGTGGATCACCGCTTACCGTTGGTTTCCCATGGGTGGTATCAAATGCAGTATTTTTGCTGGGTAAAGTATTATGCTAGGCAGATATCCACACTGATTCAGTTTCATTATTCAGATGAACTATATCAGGGGACTCCGTTCAAATACCGGAAATCAGTCAAGATATCTTTTAATACATATTACGGATTTTCATCATGTATGTATACGTGTTTGAATGTTTATGCATATATCGATGAAATGAATACGCAAGCATGTGGGTGACGAGGTAATTCATTCTCACGAATAGCGTTCACCGATCTTGTGTTTTTCAATTATGATACTACAGGAAACATATTGAAGACAAAATGTGAGTTATAAGCTTTACCCTGTCCATCAAAAAAAAAATAAAAAAATTGCGATTGTACATCCTGTAATAGCCGAGTTAGGAATGGGTGATGTATCCCAGTGTGTGACGTGAAATCATTTGTCTTCTTGGTTAGAACAAACCCTTGTTTCAAGCTCCGGATCATGCGCTGACATTATTATTATAAAAGAGACTTTTAGCAGATTTGAAATATATAGATGGATATACAATGTAGATACACTTGGCAATAATTTTGTAGTTTAAGACATCACCGTATATACACTCTTCCCAGTCGATTCCATGTAAGTACTTCATGGTAATGTATATCTAGGACCATATGACATATTCCCACCAAGCTGTAAAAGTAGTTATTAAATATTTTACGGTAATTCACACCTTGGCCAACCATGCGTATATAGGATTCACTCGGCAATGATTTGACGTTTTAAATTATTATGAACTGATACGGTTAACTACGATATTTTACGGTAATTTATGTATGTCGCAGATATTATGATGATTTAATTCAAGTTCAACAATGTATTTAAAAAAATAAGTGTACCATGTACTGGAAAACACAATTTCGTCAACGACTATCTACTGAATATGCATGGGATATAATGGTCGTATTATTCCTACGAAGTAGGCTACCATCTGCAAATTGTCCGGTAGTCAGTCAGCGAGTGAGTGAGTGAGTGAGTGGTCATCCGAATCCTTTCGTCGACAAAATAAGGAGAACCGTTGACATTAGAACCTTGATTCTTTGCATGAAGGTGCATTAGGGGGCTGTTACCAACACGTTCTGAACTGACCTACTTTTGATGAAAATTTGGAACCTTTGGAATGACGTATATAATTCATCTCTACAACGTATGGTTATCGACTTATGACAACAGTGACAGACAGACGGACGGACGGACATACAGACTGCAATGCTACATTTACTTTTCAAGAACTGCACCTCCTTGTCATTCTGAGTGAAAAATCTGCATGTACATGTATCGTATGTGCATATTTTTTCATGTGCATGCATGAAGACAATTATTTCTTCCTGGAAATATGCAATCACGAAGCTGATCAGTTATTGTACTTACATTTTCCGGTACATTATCCTTTGTAAATATAAATATTGCTGACTTTTATGAAAATTCACTTTAATTTACAGTTTTGATGAGGTTTACTGTGGTAACATGTGGTTAACTATAGTAACGTGTGGTAGGCCTATTGTTACAGTTCTGTTCCTCTTCAAATTTGTCATTGTTGTCCCAAAGAATTGTAAAGAATTACTTTAATTATTTCTCTCTTCAGTTTAATAAGGCAAACTCCTCTGCTATAGACCGGCGGGGAGGGTAAAACAAAGACATCCACATGTAGCGCCCAACAGCAAGTGCATTACCTTTGTCATCCACACCCACAGCTCAGTCATATTTGAAAACCCTGTCATAACATAATACAATTTCATGTTACGGTAAATGTTGAGGGTGCTATATTATACAAATATACCAGGTTTCGGGGGTGTATTTGCGATATATTCCGGTCAAAACCATAGAAAATTTCCTGAGCGTTAGCGAGGGAAATTTGCCATGGTCGAGACCGGGATATATCGCAAATACACCCCCGAAGCCTGGTATATCTGTATAATTACGCCGCATATGCTAAAGAGAAGCATAGATGAAGACAGAAAGATAATACAAAGTAATATAAAATCTGTCGTCTGTGAACGCTGCCATGTTTGTTTACAAACAAGATCATGTCGTGGATCTGACCTGTGCTCGATTTGTCTCAGAGAGAGGGTTAGTGTATGTTTAAAGAGCTATAAAATCCACAGGAGTCCAAGTATAAATTAGCTGAGATGTCCAGTGCCATCTATAAAAAGTCTTATTAAGAAGTAATTCCATCAGGTTAGGCAGCCAAGGATCAGGTCAGAGTTTATGATCTACATTGGGAGAGGATCTGCACAGGCCAGCTAGATATAGGATATAGGCCAGTCACGACAGCCGCTCCCAGAATCTACATGTGTTATCAATTCGCTTGTTTGAATTTCATATCTGGATAATAGGAATGAAGGCCAGGATTGTTAAAAACTTTTCAGGACATAATGTACTGAATTGTATGGAGGAAGAATAATAAGTCATGACATGCTAATGCTCAATGTTGAGAAGTATATAAAAGGACTGTGAATAAATTATTGATCTCAAAGTAGACTATACAAGTATTATCGATAAACTTAGCACATTCAGCGCTTCCTCTATGGAAACTTCTAGTGCCAGCTGTGTACTAATGTTTGTGAGAGGATCAGTTTGGTTTAAGTTTCTCCGGGTTCAACGGGTTTGGTTTGCAACAACTGCATGCCAAAATTAAGAATTGTTTTAGTTATGTATAAAATACCAGAACAAAGTGTGTAGCTTATACATGTATGTATGGAGCATCCTGTAGTCTTGTCTGGTATACACTTAATCAAGTACCAAGTATTATCAAGTAGTGACAACACTGTCCTGTTTATTCGTTTTTAACAAAACATAAATACACTCACCCTCATATGCTCACTGTGTATTTTATATTATTCTTAATTTCATCGGAAGCAAAACTCATTTCATGGGTGAGACACACATACCGGTACAAAGGGGGTAATTCTACCGAAATGTAGTAAATTGGGGAATAATGTTTTCCAAACGACCTTGTATCTTCAGATGATGGATAAATGGCCCCGAGTCAGGTGCAATGCAGAAGTACCAAAATAAAATACTTCCCCTCGAAGAAATTGTTCAATTGGCATGAAGTACAATATTATATTGTATACTCAGAAAAATTTCAAGGCACTGAATCTAATGACTATCGAGTAACAGTGCCGTAAAGTAGTGCATTCGTGCAAAATAGTTGATTCTGAGGTGAAAACAATTCTTATTGTTCTCTGTAAACACATGAAGATAAACGATAACCAGAACCAGATTTGGTTAACGACTACATATTGGAACAGCGAATATGCTGCACCAATATTGTTCTGGTTATCGTTTATCTTCATATGTTTATAGAAAGAAATATGAGGTGTTTTCGCCTCAAAATTGACGATTTTGCACGAATGCACTACTTCACGGCACTGTTATTCGAGACTGATGAGACTCAGTGCTTTAAAATTTTTCTGAGAATACAATATAATATTGTACTTCATGCCAACTGAACAATTTCTTGTATATTTCATATTTTATTTTTGGCACTTCTACCACACCTGTTCTGCGGCCATTTACCCATCTAAACACACATGGTCCTTTCAAATGCTATTGTTATGGTAAAATGTTGTATCAGTGCACTCATTATATCCCCGAGATGCAGATTTCTTTGTGAAATATCCAGATGTTCCTCATATTTTCGTCCGTATGTTAAAAGATATAGCTGTCTTTTCCGTTACGCCGACATTTTCATTCATATTTTTTAAATTTATATTCTTTAAATATATAATCGCAGTAGTTATCAGCAATTTAGACTGAGCACTTTGACTGTTATTTTTTTCAGATTTGTTCCTATTTGTCTTTACCGTTATGCAAAATCAGGACTTCTTGTAACGGTGAAGACAGTAAAATATATTTAATAATAAAGACATTTCTATCGTTAACTGATTTTAAATGGCATCTTGCTGTTTGCAACCACTGATACCATGGATTGTATTATTGATTCTCGGATCATCTTGCCATTTCTGCATGAAACGGGTTTGCAGGTATGATTTTAACATATATTATACATGAACGGTAACGACATATACATGAAATACAACCGGGAATCTTGTGATCGACGTTCTCTTGTATGCGCAGAAACCTTCTCCGATCAATAATGGTAAACATCGTTTGCTAACTAATCACGTGATTATCGCGCCAGGGTTTCAATGTGTCTTCAGCATCAATAGAACGTACCGGTTAATGGGACAGAGTAAAAACTAAAAAATAATCCTCATATATTTTTGAAATATTACACATATTGTTATTTATAAGATAAAATTTGTATATACAGGCCAAGCATGCGCTATTTCAGCAAAAGAAATTTCACTGAAAGTATTCATTTTTGTAATTAGGACAACATATCAAATTGACAGTTTATCGGGGTAAACCATAGGAAAGATTAAATCAAACATTATAATAAACTACAGCCTGTTATAAAACATAAAATACATTATTATTTCTTTGCTCTATGCAAGAGAACTGTTCAAATCTGCGAGAAAGTGCGAATTTATATTCTGAAAAATTTGTGTGACAAAGATTCATCACTACTTTCGGTAGAATTACCCAAAGACTCTAAGAGTGGATTCATCGTCATGACCAATGCAGACTGTATATTTCGCATCTACAGAGCAGTGACTCATACTACTGCTGTATGTCAGTTAAGCCGCCATGGTTGTGTGTAAAGGTACACTTCAGTCACAATTATTGGAGAGTGAAATTGGTCCTCATTCTCCGAAACTAAGCAAAAATAGATACCCGAATGTCAGATGAGTATTTACTAATTTATCATGCAGTTTTTGTGAAGAAAATTACATGAATCAAAGATTTGAAAATTTGGATCGAAAAATCGACCCAAAAATGGCTATTGGAAACAGTGACGTCATCATGACGGTCATCTTGGATATGTTTTTACACTTTCTGGCAGAGCTTCACCCAAGTGTTAAGTTTCAGCTTTATAGTCAGGCTTAACACAAATATATTTAGCCGCCATCCCCACCCCCGAGGCTGCAGTTATACCCCAAGTCGCCCAGACCAGATAGATTTGAAATCTTTAGACATAAACTCCGTACAAAAACTCCATGAAAAATCCCATTTCTGTTTCTCTTCATTTTAAAGTATATCTGTGGCACTTGTGTAAGTCATATTCAAGATGACGATGTGAAAAACGAAACGTAGTAAAGTTTTTCCCGCAACATTTTACTCTTATTCCGTCTCAGAGGATTCAAAGACATTTTTTAGTGGGAAATGGAATCTGCACTGCCCTTTTGATCTCAGAGATGACGTTAACGGCATCATACTTTCAGCGTCCTGCGCCGTCTGCGGGACGTCGCGGCAATGCAGAGAATGAAACAGTTTTGTAACAATGTTGCGTGCCGTGGGTTATCGTTCATGCGAACATACCTCCAGTCCGTCTCAATGTTATAGCATTGTACCGAAAGTGGTGTTGAATTCTCGATAAACACCGGGGAACACCTGCAGTGCTGTGACGTTGTCGGCTGGAAGAGATAACTATAGTGAGCGCGCGCGAAATGTATGCTTTCCCGCAGTTTGCAACAATGTTCGCATTGGCCAGCTGGGATGTGACGCCCCATTCAAAAATTGTTCTGATCAATGTGGGAGGCATACACCAACATATTTTAGCAATTTAAATTAGAATTTCGTAATAAATATTCGATTGTGCATGTCCGAATCGAAATAAAGACCTCGGAAATCGGTTTCCAATTTCCGAGATAAACACCAGTTGGCACCCGTCCAGCAGTTTAGACACTCGGCCTGCGGCCTCGTGTCTAAACTGCTGGACTCGTGCCAACTGGTGTTTATCTGGGAAATTTGAAACCTCTTCCTCGGTCTTTATTTCTTAAGTAATAACGTTCCGACATGCACAAGTGTTAAAATCAAGGTGGCTCCCTGGTTTCGGTGCAAAGTCATGTCATTTTTTTCATATTTTTTGTACAGCTCACGAAGTTCATCCTATATCAGAAAACGATATAAAAATTAGGGCATAGCGTATTACGTTTTTCTAATTTTTAGCTTGAAGAACGTGTTCCTGTGTCAAATTGGTACAGTGTGAATACTATGTAAAACATCCAATATTTGAGACATAATTGTTTTCAGAATGTTCAAAAGTCATGTCAATTTTCTCATTTTTTTAATATGTATTCCTTGGAACATGTTGTTTTTGAATAACTCAATGTTAATGTAGGTCGCCGGCATGAATGGGGCTCGGAAGCCACCTACTCCCACACATTTTCCCCGCCATTTATAATGAAGGCCAAACAATGCAACGTCATGACGTCGACAAATGCCACGCCAACAAAGAGTTTGCCATTCGACGGCATGACGTCACAAGGGAAAATATATCAATTGCTTAAAAAACGAGTCGCTGAAACGTAAACGTTGCCTGTCAAAGTATCTCATTCGCTCACAAGAGTACGATTACAAGGGAGGTAATTGGTATGCACGAAAAACTGAGAAAAACTGTCATTCTTGTAACAAGGGAGCCACCTTAAAGTCGTAAAACAAGAAACAGGTGATAAATTCTACCCTTTGGAAGATTATCTTGGATATGACGTAAAATTACGAAAGTACCACAGTTACACTTTAAGTGAATGATCATGGTGCCGATTAAGGTAAAGACTGTTGGTGAACTGGATTGGGTAGTATATTACATGTATTTAATAGGAAGAGTGATATTTTATTATTCGTTTTGAATAATAAAACTGATGATGTGTATTTCTTGTTGATAAGATTAATGGGTAAAAATTAGGAGTTCTTATATTGATGGTTTTAATTTTGTTTGTTCTGGTAAATACTTGAAATATCGTTATATATCTGTTGAGATTTGATTTGACTTGGTTAGCGCAGATGACTTGCTATATGCTCAGCATAATATAGAGAGATAAAAGTATACAAAATAGAGTGGGTAGGGACTGCAAACCTATTTGAAAGCGCTTGGCATGAACATTTCATCAGACCACGGAGGGCCAATTAAGATACACCATCTTTGATTAGACCAGAAGCCTCTTTGTCAAACCCATTCTTAGTTAGCAATCTATTTCTAAATTGACTTGTTGGTCTGTACAGTAGGAATTCGTTTTTTTACAATTTTGATACAAGCTATATCTGTGGCCAGCTTCTATGAAGTGAGTTCAGTCTGGAGACTGCTAGAGTTCAAATGTCATTACATCCAGTCTGCATCATTCCTGGACAGTCTGTATATCTGTCACTCAGACCAGAGCGAGAGTCTACCTCAGATATCAACATCTGTCTATCATTTGTGTGGAAGCCTTAATAGCTTAATGGCAATTTAACCACTTTATCTGTGGAGAATCTCAGAGGGAATTGGCCTTATCTGGTTTTTAAATCACCCGTTGGTTCCTTTGATCTCCAGGGTGTTTGGAGGATTTCCAGAACAGGGAAGACGACATCATGACGGCGAAGATCGCCATCAGGGGAGATAATTCGGCGGCGGGATAATTCGGCAAATACTGTTATGCAAATACCCCGCTGCCAAGGCAACGGAAGGCAAATTTCCCGCTGCCCCTGACAGTCGCGTGAGAATGACTTGTGGATGAGAATTTACCGTAAATGCCCCGGCTAAAAACCAATCAAAACTCGTCTATCTTATATAAGGTGTAATTACCGATTGTGCTCATACTTGGCATACATGCCATGTGAGATGTTTTGATGGGATATTGCAGAATGGCTGCATGCCATGAATATTTAATAGCTAATTAAATTAGCGAATATGCTAGATTTTATGTTAAGGCAGTCGTTAGGGTCACTATATTCATGTATACTTGACCAATTGTGCCCATACTTGGCAAACATATCCTATGGGATGATTTTAGGAGGATGTTGCAGAATAGCTGCATTCAGTGAATATTTAATTAGCTTAATTAGCTAACTAACTGGAAATTATGCTAAAGCATTCACACTTGACCGGTTGTGCCTTACTTGCCATACATATCATATGGGATGTTCTGAGTTGATGTTGCGGGTTGACTGCACCCCCTGAATATTCAATTATCCTAATTAGGTAAATGTTAAGGGTAGTATATTCATAATTACTCTATTGATTGTGCCTAAACCCTGCAGGCTTATCATTCGGGATGTTCTGCGGGGCATGTTGCATAATGGCTTCATTTCGTTAATATTTAGTTAGCTTAATTAGCTAATTAACTGGCAAATAGGCTATGATTTCATGTTAAGACAATCGTTAGGGCTGTTATATTCATAGAAACTTTACTGATTCTACCCAGGGTCGGCAGAAATGTTATCTAGGATGATGTGAAGGAGATATTACAATTAGTTCTATTCTAAGAATATTTATTTAGGTCCTAATCACCTAAATAAAGTGCAAATATTTTATGATTTCATCTTACGGAAATCTTTGCGGGTGCTATATTTGGTCAGGGGAGCATTATGGTAGCCTTGCAAACATTCCTAGGTTACTCCTGGGGCTGATTCTGAACTTTTAAGTTGTGATGCACCCTCTCTTCATCATTGGTTTCATGGTTTTTATCGCTCGGCCATTTTGACCTCGGGGTATTGTCGTCGCCATGCACTTCCGTCCGTCCGTTACCGCATTCTAGGTAAAACCGCTTGAGACCGACACATCCACCAAATTTTGAACACTTATTTGTCTAGTTCTAAGTCAGACGCCTCGAAAAGTGACTGCCCTCGGCCCATATTTTATAGTTATTCCCGTTTACAGATATATTAATTTATATTTCTGTCCTATATGCTTGAAGGCAACCAACTATTATCCAGAACTGGCTTAATATAGCTACTATATTTTGGAAACTTACTTATATTGTTGTATTCTAGAAGCCAATAAAAATTACTCGCCTCGGCGCCCATTTTACAGAGTTATGCCTCTTTTGGGGTGCAGGTATCTCTGATTTTGTGACATATGCTTGAATGTAACCAGTTATATATAGTTAACTGTGTGTTGGTACAGCTACCAGATTATGAGGACACTTTTTTATCCAGTTGTAGTCTAGATGCCTACACACAAATTAGTTGTCTCTATCCATGTTTTATGTACATGTAGTTATGCCTGTTATATCTGCAGAATTGATGATATTTTCTAAAAAGGACAATTCTGGATGATTAGCATAGCCATAATATGTTGGATATTCTCGGCAAATTTCTCAATTGCTTGGGGGAAGCCGAGGAGTTTTGTGAGTATCACCGTCATGTTTACTTTTATTTGGTTCAGTGGGCTTATGATTTCAACACATTACCCCTCACAGAAAGTGTCCAAACGAACCGAACTGAGTTTCTTTATGTAACGACCTGAGCGGAATTAAGTTTTTCGGTATTTCGCTCGTAGGTTTACATTCCATCTGAACTTAAGCAAATACATGGCCTTATGAGGAGAAAAATAGCTATTTGTTCTCTTAAGAAAATCATGAACTGACATGGCATAGAAACGACTAAAGGACATTCAGTAGCGTTTGACAATGTATTTGGTATCATATACATATAGGCCTAACATTGTGAAAATATTGTTATTCTAAGGATAATACATTCATTTCCATACCCTTCCGCCCAACTTCCGGAGTTGTTTTGCAATATTGCCATAATGTTAGAAATTGATGGAGATTCAGTGACCCAAATTCAAATCGGTTTGTTGCGCGGGTGCATTGAAGGGGTATCAATACATTATCAGATTCTAGTTAATTGACTCATCGTTGGTCCAATTTTAAAGGTAAGAAAACAATAATTGTCTGTGCAATATATCGGCGGGATACAGTGGGCTAGTCAATCACACGATTAGGCCTCCCACAACCCCTTCCCAAGGACTGTAAGCTATGTCTGGCCATATGCTCCTCGAGTACACACTGGGGAATACATGTATCTGTCATAGATGAGCAACATGTCACGACAAGTCACATAATCCATATGTCAGCCATACCAGTATCATCAAAGGTTGTGGTTCTAATTATATTATCACCTATCCCTATTCAGAATCACTTAGGAAACCTACCATAATTTTGCATCAGTCGTGTCCAGGATATTGTTTTGTTGCGAAAACTAATCACTTTCTACAAACAGTTTCGAGGCCAAGGTAAATATTTATTGAGATGAATAGTGAAATAGACCATGTTACCGTCCAGAGATTACAGAATGGAACAGACCTTTGTTATGTAGATGCCTGGAAGGTGTTTAGATAGGTCCTACTGATCGTGACAGTAGCCTTGAATTGATATATAGATATAACTCTAACTATAATTAATAAAGAGCATTTGGTTGCTCCGCTTGATTTGCCACAGAAAGTGACTATGTATAACCTATGCTTCTAACATTTGTAGTATTTTCTGACCTGATATTAAAACTGCACGTCCATCGACTGAATTCCCCCACGTAGCGACATCCTGTGACATTAACGCTGACACATGGGGATATACTACAAAGATTGCAAAGAAAGTCGGGTCAGCATCACGAGACACGTGGCTTATGAGAACACCTATATATCGTTCTGGATATATGGAAGAACGATGGGATTTCAAAAGACTTTAGTTGCGCGGCGAAAGAATATATATAATACAAATGAAGATTCCTACCATACAAACATTTGTGAGCTGGTTGACTTTTAGAACATTTTTTTTCGGCTGAGAGAGCGAATTCGAATTCCAAACCCATTCCATCTTACTGTAATACTGTATAGGCATGTAAACACACTACATACCCGTAGGGTTTTTGTCTGTTTTTCTATAATATGATTAATAAATCATCAGTGTGAGGAGGATATTTCTGTACTACCGAACTCAACCGTACCTAATTAGGGATGGGAACGCGGTGTATATCGATCAAACTCATCAGTCTGGTGTATACTGTTCCCATTATATCACATTTTCACAAACCCTGCACACGCAATGTCATTATCTTCAGTTAAGAACTCTTCATCGTTTCCCAACTTAGTCTGCAACAACAACAACCACACTCACATCAATAACCCCCTAAATAAAAACATTTTGAAACAAGACTGATTACTGGTTATGGACACCGAAGCCGAAATTCTCCATTGACGAGAGGTGAATGTCGGAATTGACGCTCGATTGTACTGGTCATATACGGATCGATGATCAACGAACGTTTATGTCAGATCTCGCTCAAAGCCACTACAACAGAACAGCTTGGTTGCATCTTCAAACAACTCGAGTCAGTGGTCCATTGAATAACGATATATAATATCGATATAGTCATTTCACCCAGAATATAAATATTGAATTTTATGGACAGTACGCCATATAAAAAGTCGGGAAGAATAATTTCATTGATTGGATGAGACGTGCTATTTATATTTGTGTAATAAACGGATATACTCTTTACGTTCCGCGTATTGACATTTTGGCAGAGGAATTATAAACGTCTCAAAATAGCTCAATTTTTATACTGTATACTGAGGCAGATACGCAATTTTTGTATGCGCAAACCAGTGATATAGACTGTCCTCACCAGTGACAATTTTTGTTAAAGTGGAAAGCAGATTCCAGCCAATTTCAGCTGTTGTAACGTTTTCTTGAATGATAATTTAATTCATGAAGAAAATGGGATCTTTATACACGAAACCACACCTTATGGTCTGATGAACAAGCTTAACCCTTTGAACCGGACAGGCAGCGGCCTATTTAGATAATGTATACACCCGAGAAGCGGCTTTTGCGGCCTCAGCCAATCAAACAACGTTTTGAGTCGTATCCGCTGCACAGGTATAGTTTAGTCGTCCAAGTCCAAAAGGGATTCTCTGCCACTGGTCCTCAAGGGTTGAGCAACATTACTAACATTACCCCACCTCAGTACATCAAGATTACAAAAATTGTCATAACTAGTACATTTCTGAAGAATATGTCACCTGTTGGGCGCAGATATAATTATGTCGATTTATGTTGTTCACATACTGTTGTGTGTGATAATAATTTTGAGATGGAATGATAGAATCGACGAAATTGAATCCCAGTGAATGCTAAAATGTAATTTCTCTCAAATATTTTACACATATACGTAAATTGTCATTCATGCGTCGCAAAGCCAGTTGCTCTTAAAACCGAGAGAAAGGGTTGGCCTTCATCGGAACAATCCTTGGGAGTATTATCTATGGGTCGGTATGGCTCGGATGGTATGAGCAACTCAACGGTCTAAACGAATTCGGGCTGAAAATTATTCTGTTTTTTTCTGAAAAATTCTATACAAATACTTGGAAATAATTTTCAATGACCTATTTGAATCCTATTTTCTGTTGCATAAATAGCCACATCTGTTTCCTTATAGAACGAAAAATCTAAGATCGCATCAAGCGAACATTCCAAGGTTAGGCTTCTATTATATTTGTACTCCTTTTGTTACCGACAAAAGAATATGACACATGTACAGAATGATTGTTCATTCATTATTTATTATATTTCAGATTCGAAGTGGCAAAAGGTGACATGTCGTCGATAAGGTTACTGTGCTCCAGAAGATACAGAGACCGTCTTTTTTATGCGTTGGTCCTGCTAGCCATTGTACCACTTGTGCTTTATATACTGTCGATAACTTCGTTGGGAACACAAGATGGTGAGCACCTGCACCTCGCGACGCAAAGTTATCAGGCTTGTGTGCATCCGCACTTGGAAATAAACCATCCCTCCATCGCACATTTCTTCAAAGATATAAAACCGTTGGTGTGTCACGGCGAACCAAATTGGGTGTATGTAGATAATGGTACTTTTAGGATTTCTAAAGATGCCCAGAAGAAACATGGGATCATTTCATGTAAATATACACCTTTTAGATTTAACACTGACTTCAACACAACAGACGATCCATATATTTATCCCATGCCTGACGGTGCCGCTCTGAAAAGCGACTTTTTCACAGCCTCGTGTGATTCCGCTGACGGCAAAACTTATTTCAACTTTCATTCTGGAATCTCGCTCTATCCCGAAGCACACGAGCATTCCAAAAAACGCCCCCTACCTTCTCGTGCAATGGGTTACAGCGTGTTTATGATGGCATTCGACTCGCTCTCAAGATTGACTGCAAAGCGAAAATTGCCAAAAACCGTGTCCTACTTTACGTCTGTTATGAAAGGTATTGAGCTGGAAGGCTACAATATCGTTGGCGATGGAACACCTGCTGCACTTCTGCCAATCCTTTCCGGGCAGACAGAAGATGAGATGCCGGAATCCAGGAAAGGTTACTCCGGGGCAAAGCCCATGGACGACCATCCGTGGGTATTTAAGGAATTCAAAAATATAGGTTATGTGACACAGTGGGCGGAGGATGAAGCTGATGTGGGGACTTTCACCTACAGAATGTTAGGGTTCAGTAAACCACCTGTTGACCACTACATGAGACCGTTCTATGTCAAATCGCTCTCGTCTTATTACCCATCTGAAACGTCCATATTCCAGGATTATTGTTTCGGTTCAACAAGCAGATACTTTTACCATCTCAAATATTTTGGGGATTCATTTCTGATGTATGGCGACAAGAGAAAATTCATGCTGAGTTTTCATGGGGAATATAGTCACAGCGCCAGAGGTGAAGGAATAAATACCGTGCAGTACGCGGACACAGAGACAGTGGATTTCCTTCCTTTCCTGCACGAAGGTGGCCATCTTAATAACACAATTTTAATACTGATGAGCGACCATGGATCGCGCTTCAACGACGTAAGAAAAACAGTCCAAGGGAAGCTCGAAGAAAGATTACCTTTCTGGAGCTTTCTTTCCACCGGGTTTTGAGCGAAAATATCCGATTGCAATGAGAAATTTCCGTATTAACACTAAACGATTGTCGACAGGATTCGACATTCATGCAACGTTATTGGACATGTTAGATTATGAATCTGTCCACAAGGGAAACATATCTGAGAGAGGGATCAGTTTGTTCAGGGAAATTCCAAAGGAAAGAAATTGTGCGCATGCGGGAGTTGCACCTCATTGGTGCGCATGCTTGTCGTGGATTGCGATTAACGAAGATGATCCAATTGGGTTATCTGCTGTGAGCGAAACGATTAAAGTGATCAATTTGGCCACAGAAGTGCATAGGAGCAAGTGCGAAATTCTACAGTTAGTTAAAGTAAAGACAATTGTTAAATACTCGCCAAATGACGATGTACTCAAGTTCAAAGAGACGATAGGTTTTTCCGGAAAAGCAGACCTTTCTGACAAAATGACTTCCGCGGAAATGTTGTACCAGGTTACTTTCCAAACGACTCCCGGATTGGGCATGTTTGAGGCAACTGTGACCCATAATGTTCATGAAGATACGTTTCTTATCGACAAAAAGGATATAAGTAGGATAAACAAGTATGGCGACGATCCGAGCTGTATCATGAGAGAGTACCCATACCTTAGACATTACTGCTATTGCAAAAAGGCATAGACATTTTCTAAAATGTATTAACTATCAAGCATATTGTGGTTTTGAATGGGTTAATTTACTCATAAATTTTTGAGTCGATTTATGCCCGAGTTGTGCCATTCCAGTCAATCCTTTGAGTCTATTTTCTCACGGGTTGATGCAATGTTTAATATTTTCGGTCCGATTCCGTTCGAGTTATAGTGATTCTCTGATAGTTTGAGTCCATTTGAGTAGTAGGGTCTACTGAAATCGACGCCCGTTTCACCCGGATGTAAAAATGACGTCACTTCCGATGGTAGCGCCATCTATACACTCTGGACGCAAGGGAGACAACTCGGACTAATGATGATCAAGGCATGTACTGACCTATCTAGGCTATAGTTCCGGCAACCTTTGGCCTCGAATTCTTCCGCGGTGATGCGGTCTGGTGGTGATGCGGTCTGGTGGTGATGCGGTCTGCCTCCACGGACAGAAAGTAGTCCCATGGGTTGACTTCCAATGTTAATGTATACGGGGAATACCTAAATAGACGTTTTGTGACCTAGGGGAGCCCCTAGTGGACCGATGGGGTCGAGTGAGGTATCAAAGTCAAGCATTCGTCAAGGGGCATCTGATGGGCTGGATGTGGGATTGAAATATCGGCATTCTGCGCATGCGCGGTGACCAAAGGGTATGAAAATAGACGTTTTGGAGCTAGGGGAGTCCCTAATGGTCGAATGGGTCATATGAGGTATCCATGTGAAGCATTCATGAAGGGGCATCTGACTGGACTAGCGGCTCGGGCGTTGTCACCATTCTGCGCATGCGCGGTGGACCAATGGTATGGAAATAGACGTTTTGGGATCTAGGGGAGCCCCTAATGGGCCGATGGAGTTGTATGAGGTATCAATGTGAAGCCTATGTGAAGGGGCATCCAGTCATGGGTGGGTGCATGTAAAATTTTTCCTGAAAAAAAAACGGAACACGGACTTTATCGAAAAATCCGGGAAAATGCCTATATGGGGTATGGGGGGTATATAGGTCGCCGGGCTTATTGGGACTTGCCTATCAATAGAGTTATCTCCCCCTAGTTCCAGGGTGGGTGTATGTAAAATTTGTCCTGAAAAAATACGGAACACGGACTTTATCCTAAATTACGGAAAAATGCCTATATGGGGTATGGGGGGTATAGGACCATCCTGGGAAACCTACTTCTCGACATTTGCGGTATAGGTTGTGGGGTCTCGTTTTCTTAGTCTCGTCAAGACAAACATGATAGGAAGTGTCGCGGAGCGAATCGTTGAAATTTTTGGAAAAAGTTCAGGGAGACCCATATAGTCCCATACTAGGGGTATAGGACCAATGTTTGTCCCACTGGGAAACCTACTTCTAGACATTTGCGGTATGGTTGTTTGGATTTGTTTTCTTAGTCTCGTCAAGACAAACATGATAGGAAGTGTCCCGGCACGAAACGGTGAAATTTTTGAAAAAAAGTTCAGGGAGACCCATATAGACC
The DNA here is from genome assembly GCA_036873755.1 of Hanleya hanleyi. Classification (NCBI taxonomy): domain Eukaryota; kingdom Metazoa; phylum Mollusca; class Polyplacophora; order Lepidopleurida; family Hanleyidae; genus Hanleya; species Hanleya hanleyi. Next base: position 25,999 of record JAVTVY010026258.1, on the reverse strand, counting down.
CATATACGGGTTATGGGGGTATAGGTCCAATGTTTGCCCCACTGGGAAACCTACTTCTAGACATTTGCGGTATGGTTGTTTGGATTTGTTTTCTTAGTCTCGTCAAGACAAACATGATAGGACGTGTCCCGGCACGAAACGGTGAAATTTTTGAAAAAAGTCACCGAGACCTGGGTAGGCCCATAGGCCTATACTGCATGGCTATGGGTGTATAGGTCCATACGGTGCGAACGTGTTGGGATCTAGGTGGGCCACTAATGGCCCGATGGGGTCGAGTGAGGTATCCATGTGAAGCTCTCATGCAGGAACACTTGACTACACTAATGGTTCGTACGTTGTCAATAGTCTGCGCATGCGCAGCCTGGCCGTAGTATAGAAAGCAGGCATTTTTGGGGGTGTGTGTGTGGGTGTGTTTGGGTTAGAGATGGGCTATTCACGGTTCGAATGGGTCGTGTGAGGCATCCATGTGAAGCCTATGTGAGGGAGCATCTGATGGCGTGGATGTGGGGTAGAAATAGGGTCATTCTGCGCATGCGCGGTAGCCAAAGGGTATGGAAATAGACGTGTTGGGGTCTAGGTGGGCTCCTCAAGGGCCTATTGTGTCGAGTGAGGTATCCATGTGAATCCTAGGTGGGGGAGCATCCACCTGGACTAACATTCACGTGGTTTGGTGGGTCTGCGCAAGTGTGTGACGTCACTTCCGGTTTTTCAGAATGCTCAAACACTACCTCCAACTTTCTCAGTCCGGCTCGGCCCACCCCGGCCGCAGCGCGCGCGCGCGCGGGTTCTCCGGCCGCAGCGCGCGCGCGCGCGGGTTGTCCGGCAGTGCGCGGATGCATGTCGGGTCAAAAGGTCAAAGGTCACATCCAGGTCAAAAGGTCCAAGGTCTCCCTTTCGGCAAGGTTCGGAGGAGACAATGTTGCGGCATCGATAGTCAGAGCTTGAACCCCAAAATGGGATTGTAAATTAACCTGAAAAGGATGGGCAGTTCCATTTGGACCAGTCAGCGGTCGAGAAAAAGAGCCAATGAGCGATCGATAAAAGAACCAATGGACGGGTACTAGGTACACGTCTGCGCCTACATCCGGGTACTGGGATGCTTTCGCCTACGTCCGCGCCTACATCCGGGTTCTTCTCAACATCCGGGTTCCCCAGTGGATTTTTTCCGTCTTCCATCTGGGTACTGTGGTTTTATATCCGGGTCTCATCTTACATCCGGGTTTTTCCATATTTAAAAATACATAGAACTTATAGTAATAAACTTAATCTATACGTGTTGGACGAGTCTTCACTCACCGTCTTCCTTTACACACACCTCAATGAAATGCCCGCTCCAAACCTAGACCAAAACACGTACTTGGTCTGTGGGCTGATTTCATTGGCTCTCTATTTTACTATAGTGCTCTTGCATTCTAACATTGATGGGTTACATTTTGGCCCCATCCTACACCACTGATTTCAGTTTCACTGAATCTCCACATTGGGCATTTATGCATTATGAATAAAACACACAAGACAGGGTTTTTTGGTGAGATCTCATTTTTTTATTCAGTAACAACAACAACGTGAGAACAACCACGTGAAAACTGAAGCCCAGAACAAGGGGCTTGTACATTGAAAGAACTGAAGCCCAGAACAGGGGGCTTGTACATTGAAAGAACTGAAGCCCAGAACAGGGGGCTTGTAAACTTAAGCCCAGAACAGGGGCTTGTACATTGAAAGAACTTAAGCCCAGAACGGGGCTTGTACATTGAAATGATGGGCGGCCCAGTCATAGACGAGTACATCGCGGTCCTCGGCCTTGGGGTACTCGTCAAACATCTGTACGATGGTAGATAAGGGTCTTCCCCAGCATCGATGGTACAGGTAAAACAAGCAATATTGTCCGCACACGCTACTGGTCAGGCTTTGCAACGTTTGACTGTTCCAACACCACGTCTCTGTGCCTTGATCCATGAAGTCTGTTAAATCGGGATGGAGGGGTGGCAGGCCGTACGGGTCAAAGTATTCGCCCTGCTGTTCTGTCAAGTACACGGCCACCCAATGTTCACCGGGCCGATCCATCGGGTCCGTGTTGAGAACGTATGCAGCAGGATACACACGGTCTAATGGGAACACATCTCGGGCGAACACCCCTTGAAAGACCATACGTGTCCCTGGGTCATTCTCCAGCACGGTGGTTATCTGGTCTGTATCCATGTTAGGTGGAAAAGTCACACAGGACGTTGCGCGCCTTGTCCACTTGAATGATGTTGTCAAACTCGGCGTAGCAGATCACATTGACGGTGGTCGCGAGGGCTCGTGCAAAGTGGATTTCCAACCGTAAGTTGCCTTGCTTGGCCAGGGCCAGCTGATGGTCGTTCTCTAAGGTGGGGGTCAGATCGAAACAGAACAACGTGTATCCGTTCGCGTAGTCCTCCCGACTGATCATATTTCCTTCGTCCTGGTTGATTTGACCGGTGGCTGTAAACAGGCTCTGATAGGCTCGAATGAAATTCCTCCGCCCAAAGTTCGGTGTTAAGGCCGTGGCTGGCACCTGTTGTCCATCCACATGCAGGGCCGCAAAATTGATGCCGAAATGTTTAAAGTCAAACGGATTCTCTGGGTAGGCTCCGCTGAAACTGGTATTTTCCACACTGGCCAGGATCAATCGCTTGGGTAGTTCCCCCAGGAACAGGTTTTCTTTGTTGCCGCTCATATTTCCAGCAGGCACAGAGAACACTTTGGTTTGTACACGTCGGATAGGGTATTGGGCTGGTTTTGTTTCCAAGGCTTTCATGTGTCCCAATTGAACGGCTGGATTCGGTTTCACTTTTCGGACATACAGGACTGCGTCTTGGATGACAATCTTATAGTCCGCTGCATGCCCCTCTACGTTAGTGGCCATCAAGGCGAAGGTCGGAGGCGCCCGTATCAGTCGGATTTTGATGGGGATCTTGTTCAAGAGGTACCGGTCTTGCATGAACATGTCTGCGTGCAGTCGACCCATGAGATCCACCGAGGCACTGTTCGCAGTGAAAGCCTTCCGTTTGTTATATCCCACATTGTCCACCGTGTCCATGTGCTCGGTGTGTCCTGGTAGAATAAAGCGGCTGTCAGCTGAGATTTTTAGCCTCTCGGCCATACGACAACAGTGTCTCGATGTAGGCTCGATAGGGGTACGTGTTGGTCGAGTCACTGATGAGTTTGTCGCTGAGAAAAATATCCACCTGTTGAAGCATCGAGTGCAGCCAGAGATTCGTCGGGCCCACCGTTGCAGCTTGGATGATTCTGGTGCCTTCCCCATTGACCACCTTGGCTTTCACATACAAGTATGTATGGGCTAAATCCACATAGGCCGTATCCGCATTACTGATGGTGAACTCGATGGGCCCTGTTTCGTTGATGCTGGAGAGCGGGAGATGCTCCACCCATAATCCTTGTTCGACACTGGTCTGTGTGGGCGGCACGGTCCACAAATCAAATTCACTGTTGGTGGAGGGGCAGGACTCGGCGTGGATTAAGGCCATGTTTTAAGAAAAGATATCCCGGGTCTTCTTGGATGTGCGTCGTCGCTGTGTCGGTCGTCGACTGGTGCGTGATCTCGGTGGGGCAGCTCTTTTATTCCCTACGGTGCGTTGTGCTTTGGCCACCAAGACGCCTCCCGCTTCTTTGGCCCGCCGTTTCAAGGCTTCTTTGGGTGCCGTACCCCCCAAGACATCACCGGCCACTTGCAGTCCACTGCGTACCGCTTGTTTGCCGATTGCTTTCACCCACGCGTCACCAAGGGCAGGAACGTTTTGACGATGCTGCCGAGTATGTTCCCCAGTCCATGTCCACGTTGCATGCGTGCACCACTAAACACCGGAAAGCCACCCCGGCCTGTTGGGCATAATAGTCCATATAGCTGCGTGCATCGCACTCGTAAGGCACCTTCATTATACAAAGTGGGGAGCACGTGCTTGTCGAAAATGAAGTGTCAGCACCACTTTCCCGCGTTCGAATGCCACCGGTCGTCCCGTGTCATCTCTTATATCCACCGTGATCGTGTTGATGTCGGTTTGTCGTACGGGCAAGTAGAGCATGTGGGTGAAACTGTGGGTGATTTGATCTCCATACGTCATTTTAATGGGGACCACCCGTAACAGAGGTGTGTTGATATCGCCCACGATGTGGTTGTCCACCACGTCCGAGTAGACGTAGAGTCCGACTTCATATCCATCGGGATCTCGCCTTGGGGGGCGGTGGGACCAGCGAACGTCTTTAGATCGAAACCCAGCATTTGCTGTAGGATAGGACTCAGTACGACACTCGCCTTGGCGGTGACGATAAGCTGTGCCTTGTCGTTGTGTGCGTTGTAATCGAAGTCCACGTGATTCTTGAAGGGAAAGGATTTGATGGGTTTTGAACTATTCGTGACCTCCCGTAGAGCCTTATAATACAACAGTCTTGACAGCCCACCCATGAACTCCTTGTGGGTATCGTATTGGCCTTCGGGGAGGGTAAGTCGGGTGTCTTTTCCTTCGTAGGTCACCTCGTACCACACTTCATTGGCTCGCACGTTGTACCACGAGTAAGGGTATTGGATATCCACCAGGCCACATTCCCACCGGCCAGGTAAATGCAACGGATGCGGTAACTGGGTGACGTATTTGGCCACGGTGTTGTCAGGAAACACATCCAGCGAACTGTTACTGGGTAGGGTGAGGTAAAACATGGCGACTGAGCTGTCCTGCTGCTGCTGTTGGTTTTAATAGGTGTTCCAGGCCTTGGACGGTTGTGTCCGGCGTCGTGTTCGTCGCGTTGACTTGCTACGTGTCACGGCTCTGGAGATGTGGGGTGTCCTGATCAAGGATGGTTTTTTAAAGGTCTGAAAAGAAGGTGCCCGTTGTGGTGGTGGTGTTTTGGGGGGTGACTCCGGTTCCCAGTCGGCTTCCCAAGAAGGTAGTGGCCCACTCGGTGAGTCACGCTGCATAACGGCCCAGCGGTGGGGGTTCCCCACCAATTCCTGTGGTACATGCATGTCTTTCAAGCCTTGAGCGAAGACCTCCCATCCTCGAGGATCCGTGTGCGACCTGCGTTTACGCATCAGGTCATTCACTAAATCCGTCATGTGGGTCCCGGGGACCACCTGATTCTGTACCAGTAGTTCGTCTTTATCATTCCAAGTCATGTTAGGATTCTGTTTCATCCGTTGTAATACCAGGCCAGCTTGTTTCTTGAACGATGCAGGTACATTCTTCAGCACTTCGTCTTCTACCCACTGTGGGGCTGTAGGAGCTACCCCTGGTAATGGCGGCTGTTGGAGCGGTGCTGAGGTCGGCGGTGCGTCACGTGGTGGTGGTGGTGGTGGTGGTGGGGTAGAGAGGGTTTTGTATTAGTCCATGAACGTCATGTACCGTTGAAGCGTCTCATTGTACCGTTGTACTTTCTCACTGTCGCTCAACCCCGGTCTTTGTAGGATCTGTTGCATCTCTCCATCGAGGGTGTTTATGGTCTTCACCGTAGGTGGGACAGGGTAGGGTGATTGGAGGTTTTGCAGGAACCGTGGTTCGACGAGGACCATTTTTTTCGTGTGGTTCATTGTCGGCCGAAGAGTCCACCCAATACTGGACCCAACACGGAAGCGGTCAACGGTGCTAAGATGGCCCCGAGAAATCCGCCTTTCTGTAACACCTTTTTCTTTTGTATTTGTGGCACCCGCTTCTGGACTAGGGTTCGGAGACCTGTCTTATGCTTGGCCAACTTGGTCTTCTGAGCCGGAGTCAGTGGTACGTTGCCTTTTAACAGGTTGTACCCGATCTCGCACAGACAGCGTACAAGGTCAGGGTCGGCACCGCGTACAATGGTTCGGACCAACTCGGGTGGGGCCGTCTTCAATACACGGAGCGTCGGGGCGTGCTTCCGTACTCGCGCAGACATCATGTACAGCTAATGCCAGAACCCACAACTCTGCCCTTTTTATCCACCTCAGAGAACAGAGACAAAGTCAACCATGCTGTGGTATTCATTCTTTTTATTATCTCCATCATCAAACACACACACTCCAGCTGGGGGCGCCACTGTGGGTGTGTTTACATTATTTTTGCAAGTACACGTGGTGGGTCTCTCCGGGAAAGATGCCGGTCCGTAGTCGAAGGTGGTCAGGGGTGGCTTGCTTGAGGTCGAAGAGCATATACCCGTGCTGAGGGGTTGTGGCATCTTTAAAAGCTTCCAACGCAAACGGTGTGCGGCCGGGATACATCTGTCTCGCCAGGTGCAGCAGTTGAGTGGTATCTCTCAGGTTTTTGAAGACCACCAGGTAGTGGGCATTTAAGCTGATGTTCCGATGTTCTTTGTTTTTACTGAACAGATTCTGCACAATGTAGATGATGCTGAGCCGTCGATGGTGGCTGCCTTTGGTAAAGAGTTGGGTCACCCGACTGTCCGTCTCCGCCATGAGATCATCCAGAACCACCAAGGTGTCGGGTTCCAAATCAGCCAGGTTAGGTAGGCCTTCCACGAACGTGATGTGGGGCATTGCTGCATACGCTGCCTGCCATTCTCCGTAACACCACACGACTCGAGCAATAGGTGGGGTGATCATGCTGTCGGCGTGTTGAAGGAGCTTCCGGACGAAGTGCGTTTTGCCGGAACCCGTCGGTCCTGCGATGACGCAAGTGAAGGGATGCTGCCATCGAGGGTCCATGGTTCGAGGTGTATCCGTTGTCGTGGTAACCCGCTCTTGTAAATTTGGTACGAGTGAACTGGAGTGGTGGGTACAACGTCGGTCGTCGTTGTCTGTTCACTGCGAGTGATGATGGGGGTGGGTACAACGTCGGTCGTCGTTGTCTGTTCACTGTGAGGGATGAAATCCGGTGGGTTTTCAGACGTAGTGGGTGTACTTGGTGTAGATGTGGAGCTTGGTGTGGAGCTCGACGTGGCTTGTACACGGGGTGTGGTGGTGACTGGGCTCGATACGACTGATGCTCTCTGTAGACCCGTTTCACTGATGGCTGGTGTTCTCAGTTGGTTAAGTAACGTGCTGACATAGGCTACGTCGTAAAACACACCTCCGTACAACACACTCAGCAGGGTTAGCACTAGCACCCCAAAGCCTACTTGCACTTTGCGCGTTTTGGAAGACGCTGTGTTCAGAGACGGTTGCACCGTGTTCATGGTCGGACGTGGAATGAAGGAGGACGGCAGTGGTGTCTGGCTTTATAGTCGTTTCACCTGGTTGGCAGCGACCCAGGAATTGAAGGAACTGGGCCAGCCTTGCCATTTGACGAAATGAAACAGTTTGCCACGTCGACGTTCCGTTTTCAAAATCTGCTCCACCGTGTAGTAATCTTGCTTTGCTTTTACGACAGGCTGTAATTCCGTCTCGTAAAACGTCCCTAGCAACGGTTCCCCTTGAAGATCTTCCAGTTCATAGACTCGCTGCTGTCGGGGTAGGCGCCGTTTAATCAGGAAGTGCTCATCGCTCCAGTTGGGCAAGTAACTTTTCTCAAATTGACCTTTGACTTTACTGATCCGTACAGGGTCCCCGACCTTGAACACCGCCTTCGTCGTTCGCTGCGATTGCCTGGGGTACAAGACACGCCGGACTTGGGCTTCATTGCGTTGGGTCACGGTAATGGGGGCTCTCTCTATACTCCGATGATAGGTTCGATTGTAACCACTCACAAGTTTCGGGAGAACATCGATGTACCGCCTTGTATTCTTATAGGTGAAATATTTATACATGCGGCCTTTGAATGTCCTGTTGAAACTTTCCACCACGGAAGCCTTGGTCTCGTTGTACGTATGGAAGAAAAACACCTTCTGGGCTTTCAGAAACTGTTGGAACGGTCTGTTGAGGAATTCCATGCCTTCGTCGGTTTGCAAATACAAAGGTTTGCGCCCGGTCTTGAAGATGTCTTTGAACGCCGCTATGAGATTCGCCCCCGTTTTCGTCCGGATGGGTACCACCCGCGCATACTTGGATAGGATATCGATGCACGTCAAGATATACCGATTCCCATCGTTGTGTTTGGCAAAGGCGCTCATATCGACCAAATCCGCTTGCCACTGGGCATCTATTCCTCCCACGATGACCCGGTTCCGTAGAAAATGGCGACGGACAGATCGATGTAAGGTATAGGTGTCTTGTTTTCTTAACCAATCTCGGACTTGGGCACGTTGTATCCCCTGGGGTTTGGCCGCTCGATAGAGAGCCGACAATGCACTATAGGCCGCCGGACTGTCGGGACTGTAGTATAAGATATCCAACACCTTCTCCAGCGCTTCATGGTGACAAATGATGATGGACCCTGGCTCTATCGTTTATTTATAACGGGTATATCTTGGGCCGGAGTTTCTTTCTGATTTTCTTCGTTGGCTTCCACAGTGTCCATGGTAAATGACCAGTCCAACTCGTCTGACGACCGCTTGATAAGCACATCTACCACGGCATCTTCCAATGCAGACCATAGATCAGGGTGAAGTGTAAAATGCACTGTACCCCCATCTAGCCGAGCCAATTGAGTAAAGAAAGGGCCGCGTCGGATGTACACATCGTGACACAAGTGGATGAGGTCGCCGTCCAGTTCACCAGACAACACCCGTTTGAATTTGGTCCAGCCCTCCCGGGACAGACGAATGTGAGCCCGACACGGTTGTGTAGGGTCCGCATCACAGATGTCTCCCACGTCCTCCATGATATCGACCTTATCCGCATACACGTGCAGGAAGACCTCGGGGGTCAAGCTGAGATACGCCAGTACTGCCTCCGCCATGGTCAATACGCGAATGGTACCAGATTTGACTGTGTCTCGTATTTATAGGGAGAACCCCGTGAGATCAAAGGATCGGGTGGTCATGTCACTGGGCTGACTGAGTCTAGCCGGGTAATCAATGGCATCGTTGTCTGGTTCATGGCTAGACGTTTGTTCATTGGGTTCTGCCGCCGCTTCTCTCAGGGCACGAGCCCACTCCAACTCGTCTGATGACCGCTCGTCCGGTGTAAACAGCTGGTCCACGATAGGCACCAGTTTCTCGAAGGCTGTTCACAAATCGGGGTCTAGGGTGAAGCCTCGCGTAGGGTCTTGGTAGCGGCCCAGGCGTGGGAAGAAGGGTCCACGGTGTACGTAGATGGCATTGTCTATGTGGATGAGGTGTCCGTCGAGCTCGCCGCTCAACACCCGTTTAAATTTGGTCCAGCCGTCACGGTGTAGCGTAACCATATTCGATACGGTCTCAGCGCGCGACCAGCAAACATCTCCACGGTCTTCCACGAGGGTGACTATCTTCATATACGTGTAACCCCACCCGGGGTGTAAGGGGAAGGATGGCTCGTAGAACTGGTGACATGGTTGACCCAATGACGATCGTTGAATGACGCACACTGTGTCTGACCCTCGTATTTATAGTCAGGTCCCACTGTCAATGCCACAGCGCCAGGGTCAATAGGGCACAGACCATGACTAGGCCAACCAGCCGTCGCTGGTTGCGGCGTGAGCGCTTCTGGTCCATAGCCCGAGCATCAAGGATGGCTGTCATAGTCCAGTAGTGGTGAGTGATGGCACACCTCTCCATCGAGTGCACTCTGTCGAGGACCACTTCTGTGAACTCGTTCAGGATCTGGCGTCGCCCCTCGTTGTCGTCGCCATCTGCAAACATGGACCGGACCACTGCTCGGTAACCCGTGAGTGAATTAACCACGGTGGCATGCTGTAAAATGCGAGTCGCATAGGGCTGGATCTCCGTCATGGCTCTGCAACCGTAGAAATGAAGATGTAGGATCCAGAGAGACGTGTTTTATAGACCATGTCACACATGCGCGCCTAGACGTCGGGTGTAGTCCGTGATACGTACTATTCTGAGGGGTTAGTCCAAAAAAGAGAGCAACAACAACAACACAGATTACAGATCAATCCTTTTATTATGCGTGAACATCATAGGAATGCATGTACTGACCTGTCTGTGGGGGTTTCCCACAATGGCGGTCACCTTCCGCCATTATCCGCCATTTCCCCACAATGGCGGTCACCTTGCGCCATTAGCCGTCATTATCCGCCATTTTCCCACAATGGCGGTCACCTTCCGCCATTATCCGCCATTGTATGTCAGACAAGTCTGGACATGTCCAAAGGTCACGCTCCATTCACCCAAACCGGAAGTGACGTCATTTTTACATCCGGGTGAAATAGGCGTGGATTTAACCTCTCCCTACATTCATCCACGCACTTCCGGAGAACCCGCGCGCGCGCGCTGCGGCATCATCAGATCACTCCCGCGCGCGCGCGCTGCGGCCGGAGAACCCGCGCGCACGCGCCGGGAAAGTTGGAGGTAGTGTTTGAGGATTCACCCAAACCGGAAGTGACGTGACACACACACTTGCGCAACCCCAGTACATGACACAACACAGACAAGTCTGGACATGTCCAACGGTCACGCCTCATTCACCCAAACCGGAAGTGACGTCATATGCAAATTTCTGAGGTCAAAGGTCAATAGGGCTCGCCTAGACCACAAAAACGTCTATTTCCTTTGGCTACCGTGCATGCGCAGAATGACCCTATTTCTACCCCACATCCACGCCATCAGAGGCTCCCTCACATAGGCTTCACATGGATACCTCACACGACCCATTCGAACCGTGAATAGCCCATCTCTAACCCAAACACACCCACACACACACCCCCAAAAATGCCTGCTTTCTATACTACGGCCAAGCTGCGCATGCGCAGACTATTGACAACGTACGAACCATTAGTGTAGTCAAGTGCTCCTGCATGAGAGCTTCACATGGATACCTCACTCGACCCGAGACTAAGAAAACAAAGTAGGTTTCCCAGTGGGGCAAACATTGGACCTATTAACCCGTATATGGGTCTATATGGGTCTCCCTGAACTTTTTTTCAAAAATTCACCGTTTTGTGCCGGGACACTTCCTATCATGTTTGTCTTGACGAGACTAAGAAAACAAATCCAAACAACCATACCGCAAATGTCTAGAAGTAGGTTTCCCAATGGGGCAAACATTGGTCCTATACCCCTAGTATGGGACTATATGGGTCTCCCTGAACTTTTTCCAAAAATTTCAACGATTTGCTCCGCGACATTTCCTATCATGTTTGTCTTGACGAGACTAAGAAAACGAGACCCCACAACCTATGCCGCAAATGTCGAGAAGTAGGTTTCCCAGGATGGTCCTATACCCCCCATACCCCATATAGGCATTTTCCTGTAATTTAGGATAAAGTCCGTGTTCCGTATTTTTTCAGGAAAATTTGTACATACACCCACCCTGGAACTAGGGGGAGATAACTCTATTGATAGGCAAGTCCCAATAAGCCCGGCGACCTATATACCCCCCATACCCCATATAGGCATTTTCTCGGATTTTTCGATAAACTCCGTGTTCCGGTTTTTTTTTTCAGGAAAAATTTTACATGCACCCACCCATGACTGGATGCCCCTTCACATAGGCTTCACATTGATACCTCATACAACTCCATCGGCCCATTAGGGGCTCACCTAGATCCCAAAACGTCTATTTCCATACCCTTGGTCCACCGCGCATGCGCAGAATGGTGACAACGCCCGAGCCGCTAGTCCAGTCAGATGCCCCTTCATGAATGCTTCACATGGATACCTCATATGACCCCATTGGACCATTAGGGACTCCCCTAGCTCCAAAACGTCTATTTTCATACCCTTTGGCCACCGCGCATGCGCAGAATGCCGATATTTCAATCCCACACCCACGCCATCAGATGCTCCCTCACATAGGCTTCACATGGATACGTCACACGACCCATTCGAACCGTGAATAGCCCATCTCTAACCCAAACACACCCACACACACACCCCCAAAAATGCCTGCTTTCTATACTACGGCCAGGCTGCGCATGAGCAGACTATTGACAACGTACGAACCATTAGTGTAGTCAAGTTCTCCTGCATGAGAGCTTCACATGGATACCTCACTCGACCCCATCGGGCCATTAGTGGCCCACCTAGATCCCAACACGTCCGCACCGTATGGACCTATACACCCATAGCCATGCAGTACAGGCCTATGGGCCTACCCAGGTCTCGGTGACTTTTTTCAAAAATTTCACCGTTTCGTGCCGGGACACTTCCTATCATGTTTGTCTTGACGAGACTAAGAAAATAAAATCCAAACAACCATACCGCAAATGTCTAGAAGTAGGTTTCCCAGTGGGGCAAACATTGGACCTATACCCCCATAACCCGTATATGGGTCTATATGGGTCTCCCTGAACTTTTTTTCAAAAATTCACCGTTTCGTGCCGGGACACTTCCTATCATGTTTGTCTTGACGAGACTAAGAAAACAAATCCAAACAACCATACCGCAAATGTCTAGAAGTAGGTTTCCCAGGATGGTCCTATACCCCTAGTATGGGACTATATGGGTCTCCCTGAACTTTTTCCAAAAATTTTCAACGATTCGCTCCATGACACTTCCTATCATGTTTGTCTTGACGAGACTAAGAAAACGAGACCCCACAACCTATACCGCAAATGTCGAGAAGTAGGTTTCCCAGGATGGTCCTATACCCCCCATACCCCATATAGGCATTTTCCCGTAATTTAGGATAAAGTCCGTGTTCCGTATTTTTTCAGGAAAATTTGTACATACACCCACCCTGGAACTCTATTGATAGGCAAGTCCCAATAAGCCCGGCGACCTATATACCCCCCATACCCCATATAGGCATTTTCCCGGATTTTTCGATAAAGTCCGTGTTCCGCTTTTTTTTTCAGGAAAAATTTTACATGCACCCACCCATGACTGGATGCCCCTTCACATAGGCTTCACATTGATACCTCATACAACTCCATCGGCCCATTAGGGGCTCCCCTAGATCCCAAAACGTCTATTTCCATACCCTTGGTCCACCGCGCATGCGCAGAATGGTGACAACGCCCGAGCCGCTAGTCCAGTCAGATGCCCCTTCATGAATGCTTCACATGGATACCTCATATGACCCCATTGGACCATTAGGGACTCCCCTAGCTCCAAAACGTCTATTTTCATACCCTTTGGCCACCGCGCATGCGCAGAATGCCGATATTTCAATCCCACACCCACGCCATCAGATGCTCCCTCACATAGGCTTCACATGGATACGTCACACGACCCATTCGAACCGTGAATAGCCCATCTCTAACCCAAACACACCCACACACACACCCCCAAAAATGCCTGCTTTCTATACTACGGCCAGGCTGCGCATGAGCAGACTATTGACAACGTACGAACCATTAGTGTAGTCAAGTTCTCCTGCATGAGAGCTTCACATGGATACCTCACTCGACCCCATCGGGCCATTAGTGGCCCACCTAGATCCCAACACGTCCGCACCGTATGGACCTATACACCCATAGCCATGCAGTACAGGCCTATGGGCCTACCCAGGTCTCGGTGACTTTTTTCAAAAATTTCACCGTTTCGTGCCGGGACACTTCCTATCATGTTTGTCTTGACGAGACTAAGAAAATAAAATCCAAACAACCATACCGCAAATGTCTAGAAGTAGGTTTCCCAGTGGGGCAAACATTGGACCTATACCCCCATAACCCGTATATGGGTCTATATGGGTCTCCCTGAACTTTTTTTCAAAAATTCACCGTTTCGTGCCGGGACACTTCCTATCATGTTTGTCTTGACGAGACTAAGAAAACAAATCCAAACAACCATACCGCAAATGTCTAGAAGTAGGTTTCCCAGGATGGTCCTATACCCCTAGTATGGGACTATATGGGTCTCCCTGAACTTTTTCCAAAAATTTCAACGATTCGCTCCGCGACACTTCCTATCATGTTTGTCTTGACGAGACTAAGAAAACGAGACCCCACAACCTATACCGCAAATGTCGAGAAGTAGGTTTCCCAGGATGGTCCTATACCCCCCATACCCCATATAGGCATTTTTCCGTAATTTAGGATAAAGTCCGTGTTCCGTATTTTTTCAGGACAAATCTAACATACACCCACCCTGGAACTAGGGGGAGATAACTCTATTGATAGGCAAGTCCCAATAAGCCCGGCGACCTATATACCCCATATAGGCATTTTCCCGAATTTTTCGATAAACTCCGTGTTCCGTTTTTTTTTTTCAGGAAAAATTTTACATGCACCCACCCATGACTGGATGCCCCTTCACAAATTTTACATACACCCACCCTGGAACTAGGGGGAGATAACTCTATTGATAGGCAAGTCCCATTAAGCCCGGCGACCTATATACCCCCCATACCCCATATAGGCATTTTCCCTGATTTTTCGATAAAGTCCGTGTTCCGTTTTTTTTTTTCAGGAAAAATTTTACATGCACCCACCCATGACTGGATGCCCCTTCACATAGGCTTCACATTGATACCTCATACAACTCCATCGGCCCATTAGGGGCTCCCCTAGATCCCAAAACGTCTATTTCCATACCATTGGTCCACCGCGCATGCGCAGAATGGTGACAACGCGCGAGCCGCTAGTCCAGTCAGATGCCCCTTCATGAATGCTTCACATGGATACCTCATATGACCCCATTGGACCATTAGGGACTCCCCTAGCTCCAAAACGTCTATTTTCATACCCTTTGTCCACCGCGCATGCGCAGAATGCCGATAGTTCAATCCCACACCCAGCCCATCAGATGCCCCTTGACGAATGCTTGACTTTGATACCTCGCTCGACCCCATCGGTCCACTAGGGGCTCCCCTAGGTCACAAAACGTCTATTTAGGTATTCCCCGTATACATTACATTAACATTGGAAGTCAACCCATGGGACTACTTTCTGTCCGCGGAGGCAGACCGCATCACCACCAGACCGCATCACCGCGGAAGAATTCGAGGTCAAAGGTTGCCGGAACTATAGCCTAGATAGATCAGTACATGCCTTGATCATCATTAGTCCGAGTTGTCTGCCTTGCGTCCAGAGTGTATAGATGGCGCTACCATCGGAAGTGACGTCATTTTTACATCCGGGTGAAACGGGCGTCGATTTCAGTAGACCCTACTACTCATTTGTTCGCTGTGTATGCTAACAGAGCTGCCTCCTCGAATAACTGCAAATTATTTTGCAGAGTATAGACCATAGCTAAGATCTACATGGTCATTTCAATACTGATAATGATTCTGTAGTACATTATTTTGAGTTTTATTGAAAATTAGCGTGTATATTTGAGTGGACGCTGTATGACGACACCTGTAATGCCACTTTATGGGTTCTATGGCACTGAAAGCGAAAGCGAAAGTTCGCTTCGATTCACTCTTCCTCATTATGTTAGAACTTGTCAAACAGTTTTTGCTTTTAAACGCGAACTACCAAATTTGGCTAAGCCTCACACATGGCATTATGTAATGAAAATATACCCCTATGTCGACTGAGAAATGGGTGTAGCAACTTGAAAAGGCACTTAATTAATATGTTCCTACGAAGTAGGCTACAGATCGCAAATTGTCCGGTAATGAGTCAGTCAGTCAGTCAGTCAGTCAGTCCATCCGAATCCTTTCGTCGGCAAAATAAGGAGAACCGTTGACATTAGAACCTTGATTTTTGGCATGAACGTGCATTAGGGCATTGTTACCAGCAAGTTCTAATCTGACCGAATTCTGATGAAAATTTGATTTATAATTATTTTTTTTTATTATTTATTGATGGCTCAGCGAGTGCACCGTCATCGGGAACCCTTGGCTGTATGTTTCACTGTGACATTTGAAGGCTCCCTAATACGGCATATCACGACACACCGGTTCTGGTAAAATCAGCGAAGTTAAGCGACTTTGAGCCCGATCAAGACTTTGTGTAAACGGGGTCCATTTAACCAATGGATAAATGAGTGAATTCAGTCTAATAGACGAAGGTCCCAAGCTGAAAGCGCAAGCTGATGCAATAAGCATAGTAATGAAAACGTACATTTACCTTCTGTCATAGGTCTGTTAAATTTACCACTGTGCTATCCGACATCCGAAGTAGGGTGGGCACTAGGACTCCGACGCGCACCGAACTCCTGGTCATAGCTAATCTATGTGTAAACGTTTTGGTGGGCTATATTATCATGTATGAAATAGGAAATGCTAATTTTCCATCATTTGTTAGTGCATTTATCTACACTGCTATTACCAACTTGCCAGCCTCAATACACACAATTCAGTATATTGTTATAGATATATGTAAACTGTGGCCTTCAACGTGTATCTTATTTCACATCCAAACATTTCATCACACACCACATCAGGCTTCAAATTCAGGTCAAATTTCCCACTGGTTGTGAAATATCCTACATCAACCAATTAAGTCAGCCTGGTGCAATAACCCAGCAGAAGAAAGAAAGATGTGGTATCATCCTTCAGATTAGTCTGTGTGAGCAACAAGATAAAAGTTTACCGAGGGTGAAACAAAGCCATGACGGCATGTTTAAAGGGTCTTAATTTATTTTCTTTGGGTAGAATTTAACTAGATAAAGTAACTTTGATCATGATGTGAAAATATGAGCACATACTTTGAGTTTTTTTTTGTACCTCTTGAATATTGACTATATATCACACTGGGATATAATTTTTAAAAAACAATTACATGTGTAAACGAAATATGTCTAAATTTTTCTTGTCATTTCAAATCTTGATCCATTTTGATTCCTTGATTGGGGGATACAGAATCACTGCCACGGAGTGTGTTGGTGTGTCACAGCAATGCAATTCCGATTCACACAACGAAGCTGAGGTGGTTTAATGTTTATCAATGAAGAAAATCACCGATCAACCGTCACAGAATATAATGTGAAACAAGAAAACCGGAATAGTACATTCATCAGATTGCCGATACCCGAAATGTGTTGTCTCATATATCTAGATAACAACGTGATGTAGAGACGCTATTTATTCGTCTTCGTACCGGTTATGCTCAGGAGAATGACATAGAATCATTATTATCTTGCGCAGAGAAGGTGTTGGTCTTGAGTTGAATTACCGTAAACTACATAAATGCCACCTTTCTACTACAGTACTATATATAAAAATTTGTTGTATTGTTGGGAAAATAATGCGATTCAAAAAGTTGTTTTGATCCTGGACAAGGGCACTGAAAACCATTAAAGAGATGTAAATGTATTTTCACACGTAAAGCTTGACATCTACTGAACTTTTTATTAATCAATCTGTTTCCTTTACTTAAAAAATTGTAAAATTAAATCGGCGATCGTTATTTATTTTTGGAATGAAGGCGCATTAGGAGACTTACCAACAAGTTCTGAGCTGACCTACTTTTGATGAAAATTTCTGGTGATTTTTGATGAAAATCACTGGCGATTCTGACTTGGGCGGTGCCCATCTTAATATAGGCAGGATTTCAACTGGGGGTGGGGATTTCCAAGAGTTCAATTCGCGTTCGAGTCCTAATGCCTACTCTACTTCGTAGGTCCTGTGACGTTAGTCACACTGCTCATGTTTTTATCAGAAAATTAAAAATGTAAACGCTGTCCCGGTGACGAAACTGTTAGACATATTTTGTCCCGTTGTCCATTATCTACAACCCAGAGCCGATCTATTGGAATAATATATCTAACATCTACAATCTAAATCTACCAACGGCCAGAACACTTTTATTTGGTGACCTCGACAAAGATGAGGCATCTAACATATCAATTCAAAAATACCTTGGGAATTATATTACAGACATAAAATACCTTCAAAATTAAGCGACCATAGCACATTCTAACATTGTGATCTGTGCTTCTCTAAACAATTACAGGGATCGTTCAAACTAACACATAAATGGAACATTTTAAAATAATTTATGCAGTATCATTATTATACCCCCCCCCCTCTAATTAGAGGGGGGCATATAGCGATCGCTTTGTCCGTCCGTCTGTCGTAGCGTCTGTCCTGTCCGTCCGTCCGTCCGAATTTCTTGTCCGCGCAATATCTCGGTTAATATTTGATGGACAGGAGTGAAACTTGTATGGAATGTGGCCAGTGCCTCGTAGTTGTGCAGCGTAAAGTTTTTTCCGAGTTCCGGTATAATTTTCAAGAGTTATGGCCCTTTTTCTGAAATCTCTGTGAATGGGATTTGTCCGGGCTGGATCTATATTAATAATTGTATGGACAATTATGAAATTTGCAGGATATGTGGTCAGTGCCCTCTAGTTGTGCAGCGTGAAGTTTCTTGGCGTTTCACGCATATTTTCAAGAGTTATGGCCTTTTTTCTTCATATTTTTATGAATTGGGATTTGTCCAGGCTGGATCTCGGGTAATATTGCATGGACAATTATGAAATTTGCAGGATATGTGGTCATTGCCCTGTAGTTGTGCAGCGTGAAGTTTATCTGCGTTTTGCGTATATTTTCAAGAGTTATGGCCCTTTTTTCAATCTTTGTGAATTGGGATTTGTCCGGGCTTGGATCTCAGTTAATATTGTATGGACAAGAATGAAATTTGCATGATATGTGGGCAATGCCCCATAGTTGTGCAGCATGAAGTTTCTCTGCTTTCGGTTATATTTTCAAGAGTTATGGCCCTTTGTTTATCAAACCTAAGTGAATGGGATATATTTATTTGTCCTGGCTGGATCACAGTCCATAACTGATTTGGACTGGGAAAATGACTATTCGGTATTCTACATTCCAAAGCAGGCTACATAGGTCCTGAAGTATGAAATTGCCCCAAAAAGAGTGAATTGGGTTCAAAATTAAAAGTTCACTGATCGCTTCACAATTTCACCACAATATACTCCCAAGGAATGTAGGTCTCATAACCAGGTCACATTTTCGGATTTGGCGAAAGCTCCGGCGACCATCTTGCATCAAAACATTGTATTATCACTTGTTGGTCGATACTTGGAATATGTATTATGCGAGGCATGGCAAAAAAGTGACTGAAACAGAATTTTATAATTATTCAAATTAGGCCTTCACTGACCAATACAGAACAGAACAATGGCGGGGCAGTGTCGGATTAAAGCGGAAGGGGGGGGGGGAGGGGGGCGGGGGGGGGATACAATTGAGCAATCTCTGATTGCTTCCTTCCTGTGTTTGTTTTTATTTTTCAAAAGCCTACGGCCTTTCTCTCCTTATATTTTTTAATGAACTGCGTTTTATGTACATTGGCTGATGTAAACAGTGCAACAAAAATTAAGTTCCCCCAAAGCGTTGTTATTAGATATGTCACAAGATATTTGCCCGATCGCGATGAAATTTTGCACATATTATCTCAGTAATCAAGCTAACACGGTGTGTCGAGGATTTTCCTGTAGGTGCAGTTGGGCTCTAATGAGCATGCGCCAACTGGAACTCGGACGGATTATGAAAATTACACAAACAGATTCAACCAGATTTTTCAATGGCAAATGTTCATTTCATCACACATTCAACATATTCACTGGGTATATCGACGGCCAGTAATCGTTAAAATCGCGTGTAGTCACCACGACACTGTATCACATTGCAACAACGAGCTCGCATCGTGTTGATGAGGCGTGTGAGCCGATTTTGCGGGATGGCTAATCACTGCTCCTGAAGCAGGCGTCTCACATCATCAAGATCTGACTCCATCCCAACTCGCCGATAGACCGCTTGCTTCAATTGATCCCACAGATATTCGATGGGGTTGAGATCATGAGAACTGGCAGGCCACTGCATCCGCTCAATGCCTTCAGTTTGGAAGAAGTCATTCACAACCCTTGCCCGATGTGGACGGGCATTGTCGTCCATGAAGACAAACCCTTCAACGACAGCGCCTGCGTATAGGGCAAAATCTGTGGAGGGAGAACTTCAGCAACGTAGCGATTGGCGTTCAAGTTTCCCTCAATAGGCACCAGATCGGTTTTTGCTGTGGTACTAATGCCTGCCCACACCATTACGCTGCCACCACCAAAGGCCGTTACGGGCTACACGCAGCTCGTCGCCATGTCGACGCCACATACGCCTCCTACCGTCAACATGGCGGAGAAAGAAACGCGTTTCGTCGCTGAAAAGAGCATTGGCCCATTGCTGTCTAGTCCATCGAACATGATTTGTTCCCCACCTCAGACGCGCTATCTTATCTGACGGCGAAGCAACAAGGTTTTCTTGCCAGCATGCGCCTAGCACGTAATTCGACGGCTTTTAGGCGTCTCCTAATTGTTTGGGCACTCAACCTCCTAGCTCCGGTACCAACATCTGCTCGAATCTGATCTCAGACTCCTGATGCTGGAATTCAAAATGAGAGTTAATTGAATTGAGGAACAAGTTGAATCCGCGCCACATTCGACAATGATTTAGCAATGTCACCGCGCATTTATCATACTGATTACAGGTATGAGATTTTAGCGTTTCTGTTAAAAATTTCAGTTCTAAAATGCCTGAATTTGACTTTTGTGCAAGCCAGTGAGACGTTTTCAGTTATTTTTATGCCCCCGCCCATATTTATATGGGGCATATAGAATATAGAGTTTGTTCTGTCCGTACATACCAAGTTTTCGGGCAAAAAATCTCTAATGGATGGACGCTTTCACTTGAAATTTTGTTCACTGGTGTACATCCATAAGGCGAGATTTTTACGAGAAAATCCGCTTGCAGGTGGCGCCACCACTTGGCGTTAAATGGTCATACACTGGGTTAATACATTTACATGTACCAGATGGGGTTTCCGGGTGATAAACATCCAACGCGTTGACGCTTTCACTTGTAAGTCACAGGGAAGATAAGCAGGGTTGATCTGCTTTGACTTGAAATTGTTCTCACTGGTGTACAGCCACAAGACCTTGAATGGGATTGCGTTTCGAGAAAATCCACTTGCAGGTGGCGTCACCACTTGGTGTTAAATGGTCATACACTGGGTTACTAAATTTACATGTACCAGATGGGGTTTCCGGGTGATAAACATCCAACGCGTTGACGCTTTCACTTGTAAGTCACAGGGAAGATAAGCAGGGTTGCTCTTTGTGGAAAATAGATCTACCTTGGGTTACTTCCCCTGAGTCAGAATTGGCCTGGGTTAGGAGATTGAGATACAAGAGATGGTTTATGGGTGATAAATCCTCAAGTAAGTGGTTCTACTCTGCACTTAGTCTTTGTCAGTGCTTCCATCCCGCCCATTCAAACCTATTTCTCAGATCACAGTATCGTTACCTCGGCATATCCATACTAGGAATGTGAGTATAGATATCTATCAAATACTCCTATCTCTCTGCATCCTCCTTTCATAACATATGTTCGTTAACTACTGTAATATGTATAACTTCAATAAATCATCAACAAACATAGGCCATCGTTCATTGTCAGCATAACTTCTTCACATTTGTACAAGGTATGAGGGTATAATACTGAACAGAACAGCTACCCTCAGCCCATTAGAAATGCAAAACAAAAGTCAAGATATTGCCATACCCCAATGCAATACCACAATTTTTTCCGTGTAACGTCAGCTGTCAGCTAGTGGACAGGCATATTCCATGCATGTGCCTACCTAAAATATCCTCCATACATCTTTTTAAAAAAATACCAGTAATGATTATCCACTGCAATACTATTTCATGATCAACTTCTTAATCTTTAGGCGGGGGAATTTATCACCTTCAGTGGTAATTAATCCACATCCCATCAAATATACTTCTCCAAAGGGGGGCATGTACTCACTGATGCTGTTACTTCTAATTTTGTTTGACATTTTCAGTCTTTTTTTTTAGACCTCGATCACGCGTCATGCAAATAATGATCTTGCCACAAAGAAAGTGATTAGTCCACGAAAATGGCATTCGCAGACCCTCATACCTGATTACCTTCTGTTGCTGAGTGCGAAGTTTGCGATTCGCCGATCTTGTCGTTGCGTGGTTGCCCTGGGCCTTCCACTTCTCGGCAGGTGCTTCACATATCCAGTTTGGAGAAATTTGGATTGTAATTTACGAATGGCATTTGGAGACATCTCCACTCGACACCCAACCTGTTTAACAGGCGTGTTAGCCCCCAAAAGGTCAATTGCATTAGCTCTGTCTACATTCGATAACCGAGGCATGGTTTACCATAGAAATTTGCAACTTTTAACGCTCAGTAAATATATTTATCATTGGTACAGGAGCGAGTTAACCTAGCGCTATTTTACGCGACATATGGTATGCTAATGAGGCCACGCGATATAGCGTTTGGAATTTATTGTGGGGGTCACCTGTGTGGGATTTTCACCCAGGTAATTTGTATTCAGTCGCACAGGTGTGTTGATTCTTTTGTGAGTTTTCAGGAGATTAGCTGTGAATTAGTATATGCTGCACGAAGGCAGTCTTCTTGCGTAAGAGTAAGGGTATATATACGGCAGGGAGCCAGAGATATCTCATCGAAGTCCAGGCCAAGCCAGGCCGTTGCGGTACATGTTTCTCGATTGATTTACGATGACGGATTTCTGTTTTGTGTTTTATTTTGTTTTTGCAGAGGATGTTGACCTTCATGGAATACGAGCCCGATCTGATTTACTGAAAGACCAGCTGTTTTGACATCTGAATATCATATCAATGTAGCCTGACAAACAAGAACATTTTTTGTAAATCAAAGATCATTTGTTTGGGATGGAGTTCGTCATCCTTTTACGAGAGATGCTTGGCGCACTGCTACGAACACAGGTTTTCAGAGTTTTCCTAGCGAGGTTTTATCTCTGTTTTTGCCTGGGCGGCGTCCGGTATCGAAGTAGGTTTCTTAAATTTTCTGAGAAAACCGTTTTGATTTCCTGTACCGTGCGGCCGGGCTCGGGGGGCCTTGGCTACTCTATTTGTAATAAAGAGCGGATGTTGAAATAATAAATATTTTGTGTTCGTTTGAGTGCAACGAATTAGAACATAATATGGGGTTTTCGGGTATGCGACCGTTTTTATTGACCATCTCGGACATTCCATCACCTGAAGCAGATCATGTGAAAACGCATGAATTCCTTGTTTGTGTCATGTTCTGAATGTACAACCACACGAAAAAATTTCAGGCCTTGGCGATCGATATTTTGACATTTTCAAACTGCCATCATCAACACGATGCGAGCTCGTTGTCGGAATGTGATACAGTGTCGTGGTGATTACACGCGATTTTAACGATTACTGGCCGTCGAGACACCCAGTGAACATGGCGAATGTGTCACGAAATGAACATTTGCCACTGAAAAATCTGGTTGAATCTGTGCAATTTTCAAAATCCGACCGAGTTCCAGTTTGCGCATGTTCGTCAGAGCACAACTGCGCCTACAGAATAATCTTTGATACACCGTGTCGGTTTGATTACTGGTGTAACGAATATTGGTATGTATCCCATCAACGTTAAATCAGGACTAAACACAAGCCCGAACCGAAGCGCAAGTCTGGAACGAGGAGTTCACGCCAACCCGGAAGTCTGACGAAAATCAGGTCTACATGATGCCACAACGCTCAACATAAATACGGGTATATGATGGATATATGACTGAATGAACTTACCGTCCAGTATTCGTGTCCATTCACGGTCTTTGATATCAACAGAGAATACTGCATAATGTTCCCGTTGACAAAGACACTGGGCAAGCAATATACGGTGATATGATCAACAGTAACGAAAGTGCAAATAGAAGTCGGAAATTCCCCAAAGTCTGCTTTGTGATAAATTGTACAATGATGTGAGTTGTCTTTGACTGGATAGTGCAGATGGGGCTGCGGGAAAATGTGATTTATCATACGCGCAAGACGACGTCATGTGAACGTTGGTCTGATGTGTATAAAAGACGGAAATCAGGCATGGAAATCAGTTTTGATCTGAACTGTAACCAGGTAACTATACTCTTCTATCGGGCATATAGACTGAACAGTGTATTACATGCACAGACATGCAAACAATATACGGCGATATGATCAGCAGTAAAGAAAGTGCAACTAGAAGTCGGGAATTGTGATTTATCATACGCGCAACACGACGTCATGTGAACGTTGGTCTGATGTGTATAAAAGACGGAATTCAGGCATGGAAATCAGTTTTGATTTGAACTGTAACCAGGTAACTATACTCTTCTATCGGGCATATAGACTGAACAGTGTATTACATGCACAGACATGCAAACAATATACGGGCCTACTCTTCTATCGGGCATATAGACTGAACAGCAAAGCTACATTTCTTGCCTGCCGAAGGAAGGAAAGGACAGAAAGTTTCTGAAGAACTGGCGCCCCATCTCCCTCCTAAACGTTGACTACAAAATAATATCTACATGTATAGCCAACAGAATTAGGGAAGTACTCCCATCTGTAATAAACGAGACACAGAAAGGTTTCATGAAAGGGAGATTTATTGGGGAAATCACTAGGCTCCTGTCAGACCTAACTGCCTACACGGAAGAAACTGATATTCCAGCTAGGACTGCTAGTCTTAATTGACTTCGAAAAAGCTTTTGATTCAGTGTCTTGGGATTTTATTAAAAAAACTCTTGTATCTTTTAATTTTGGAGCTGATATCATTCAATGGATAAACATTTTTCAGAAAGGTTCAAAAAGCAGTGTGATGAATAACGGTTATATCTCGGACTTCTTCCAACTCCAACGGGGTTGCCGACAGGGGGACCCAATCTCGCCATATTTATTCATCCTAGTTGCAGAAACACTGTCTCTTGCGATAAAAAAGGACGAAAAGATAAAAGGAATAAAAATTAAAAATACAACAATATGCAGACGACACAACGCTGATCCTAGATGGATCCCGAGAATCTCTGAAAATAGCCATGGGTCTCCTGAATAAATTTGCTCTTTCTTCTGGTCTACAGTTAAACGTGAGCAAGTCACTGGCGGGTTGGATCGGTCAGAAAAAGGGAAGCTCTGTAAAACTATGCCCTCATTATCGAATTAACTGGGACCCCGGAGGTTTTAAACTACTGGGGATATGGTTCTACCCCAACGTTAACGGAAACAATTAATACAAATTATAATGGAAAAATTACTTCGATAAAAAAACTTCTAGGAAACTGGTCAAGAAGAAACTTGACTCCCATGGGGGAAAATAACAATCATTAATCCTTTGCTATTCCCCTACTGGTACATTTGTTGGAGAGGATTTTCTATAACTTCATTTGGAGTGGAAAACCAGACAAAGTAAAGCGAAAGACAATTATCTCTGAAAAAGCTGATGGAGGACTGGAAATGATTCATATTCAGACATTTGCTTCTTATTTAAAAATCAAATGGATTAAAAGACTGTCGGAGAGGGATGACGTACATAGCACCCTCGTCAAAAATATTTTAAGTCCTACAGGTCATGATCTTTGAAAACTGATCTTTGATAGCTCAAGCCTTATAGCAGTAAAAAATGGCATTAAAAATCGATTTTGGCAAGACACCCTGAAAGCATGGGCCCAGTGTATGAACAGCAATCACAATATAAACCTGGAACTAAATAATCTACTCTTCGAATTTGCGCCTATGCCAGAATGCAAGGAATTGATAACATGGGCACAGCAAGGCCTCAGGCGAATCGGGGATACTTTAAATCCGGATGGCGCTAGCTTCTTGTCCTTCAAAAAATTACAGGAAACGTATAACATAAAATCAGGTCATTTTTTACTCTATTGCGCTATTATTCACAATATTCCCACAGAAAAACGAACATATATAAAAAATGGAGAATTCCGTAGAAATGCACAGGTTTTGGAACCAGAATTATACCATCGATTA
Source organism: Hanleya hanleyi (assembly GCA_036873755.1). Taxonomy (NCBI): domain Eukaryota; kingdom Metazoa; phylum Mollusca; class Polyplacophora; order Lepidopleurida; family Hanleyidae; genus Hanleya; species Hanleya hanleyi. Next base: position 385 of record JAVTVY010026258.1, on the reverse strand, counting down.
ATCATACAAAAAAGCACAAAATTTGTATACAAGTCTATAATAAGTAATATAAAAACCCCTCCCCAGAAAGCCCAACAAAAATGGGGGGTGGAATTAGGCACAGGAGAAGAAGTCACATGGCCTACCATATTTAAATACATATACAGTACAACAGGACAAACCAACTTACAATACTTTCAATATCAAATATTACACCGAATCCTAGTAACAGATAGTCTATTGAAAATATGGGGAACAATCAACTCGGATCTGTGTACCTTCTGTGAACAATATACAGAAACGCTTGTTCATCTGTTTTTTATCACTGCAGGTATTCAATGGACATTTGGAAAACACTTCATGTTTGGGCCGAGAGTATCGGTATTTCTATGGAAAAACCTTCGGG